>MNCI01018006.1:179991-222693 GCA_015680685.1 Gnetum montanum | reverse complement strand
CCCCCCCCCCCCCCCCCCCCCATGCCCCCTATCCCCAATGCCCACATTAGTAGGGTGTGGATGTTGAGGTCCCCCAACTGCTAAGGTAAAAACCCCATAATTCCATACCTAGCCCCTTTTCCCAACCTAATTCCATCCCTGGGCTACCTTCATGGGTCCTCGATAGTAGCCTAATAGGGGTTCATGTTTCCATAGGCCTTACACAATGGGGGCTCCTCCTGTTGCACCACAGGTAGGTTCTCAAAACACACCCTAATCCTTTCTTCCCCCTAGCAGTGTCCAAAATGATCTCATTAACTTTATCTTCCAATCGCAGCATACTCCGCACATAGAAATGGACATACCCCATCTGGTCCATGGATGCTATGAAGGTGTCAAACCTAATGAACTCCTCAAGGATCCCCACCAAAGATTTCAGGAAACTAGGTTTCCAATATTCTAGTGCATGATTAACCAGGCACTTATCTTAATATTCCCTAGGTCATCATGGGGCCAAGGCCAATAAGATACTATCCCTATTTTCCATTGTGAGGAAGCTAAATAGTAATTGATCCTCCACCAAGCTTCTAACATAGGAATTCTCCAAACTCCAAGTCACTCATACCCACTTGCAAATGAGTTCCATATGTGGTCACACTTCTTTTGAAAAAAATTTCTTCAGTAGACTCCTCTCTCATTTGTGCATAGCCTCATCAGGTTGACACCCAGTGCTAATTTGCATAATGGTCCCCTCCCTAGAGTAGGTGTCAAAGCCAAGGCCACTCCTCTCCAATAAGGGCATTTTAAATATAGGGTTATGCACTCCCACATCTTCACTCTCCATGCAATAGCATTTGTCCTTTTCCTCCCCTAGTCCCTGTGGATTCCTGTCAACTATCATGTTGCCCCCCCCCCCCTTTCTAGGATAGCTTGCACAACCCCTACCATGGTGCTATTGATACTCTAGCTCCCAGTCTTGCCATTGCTCCCACTATCACTCCTACTCCTGCTCCTGCTACTATCCCTATCATCCTCTCCTCATCCAAGAAAGCTCTTGAGTTCCTCCATCATTCTTATTTGAAATTCATACTGCATGAGATTAAAAAATTTCTTACAAAGAATTTTTTTCTCTTTTAAGAAATAATTTAACATCAGCTTTACCTCTTTCAAATTCATTTGGTGTAAGGTGTTAAGAAAGCCTTTCATACCAAGCTCTTAGAGCTCGTTTAAGACCATAGAGAGCTTTCTTAAGGTTGTAGACATGACCAGTTTTGATGAAATCTACAAATCCTTCAATTTGTTTAATGTAAACCTCTTCTTGTATGGTTTCATTTAAAAAGGCACTTTTGACATCCATTTGATATATTTTTATGTTATTAATGCTAGCATAGGGAAGAAGAAGTCTAATAGATTCTAGCTTAGCAATAGGAGCAAAAGTTTCATCAAAATCTATTCCTTCTTATTGGTTGTATCCTTTGGAAACCAATGTAGCCTTGTTTTTAATGATATTTCCATTGTCATCAATTTTTTTCCTAAAGACCAATTTTTTTCCATAACATGTTTATCAGTGGGCTTGGGTGTTAATTCCCATACATCATTTCTAGCAAATTGAATAAGTTCATCTTGCATAGAAAAAATCCATCCCTCATCTTTTTTGGCTTCCTTAAAGATTTTGGATTCAAGTTGAGAGAGATAAGTAGAAAAGGCATACATTTCTTTGATTTGACTTGTAATATGGATACCATCTTGAACTTTCCCAATTACATCATTGAGATAGTTGGTTTTTCAAAGTCTGGGAATTTTTGCAAGAGTGGAAGATATCTCTTGATCATCATCATTTTCTTCCTCTTCATGATCACTACTAGTTTCTAAATTTTTGTCATCTTGCACTAAAGTTGGGCTAGATAATTTTTGAATTATAATACCTTCATCATCAGGTTGTGGATAAGTAATATCATAATCATCTATTTTGACATTTATGATTTCCTCCATCGTATTTGTTCTTTTGTTAAACACTTTGTATGCCCTACTAACTAGAGAATATCCTAAGAAAATTCCTTCTTTGGTTTTTGCATCAAAATTAAATTATCTTTATCATTTAGAATAGAGAATTTTGAACCAAAAACATGAAAATAAGCTACAAGAGGTTTTATGCCAATCCATAATTCATAAGGAGTTTTAGAAGTGAATCTTGTTACTAGAACTCTATTGGACATGTAAAAAGCATTGTTGATGGTTTCGATCCAAAAGTAATGAGGAAGGCTTCAATCATTTAATATCATCCTCCCCATGTCATTTAGGATTCTGTTCTTCTGTTCAACTACACCATTTTGTTGAGGAGTTTTGTAGCAAAAAGTGGATGTAGAATGTCATTCATTTGATAGAACTATTCATATTTTGCATTATTGAACTCATCTCCATTGTCACTTTTGATAACTTTAATACCATAACCTTTTTCTTTTTAGATCTAATTACTAATTCTCAAAAAATGATCAATCACCTCATCTTTGTGATACAAAAAGGTAACCCAAGTAAAGTGAGTATAATCATCAACAATGGTCAAAAAATATCTTTTCTTTCCTAAGTTAAGAGTTTTAATTAGACCAAACACATCCATTTGATGCAAATCTAAGGGATGAGTAGTGGAAATAAAATTTTTCTAACCAATTATTAACCTTATTTGTTTCCCTTTTTGACAAGATTTATATGTATTTAAGTTGAAATATTTAAGCTTATGGAGACCACAAACCATTTCTTTAGATAGCAAAGTTTGGAGATTTTTCTTATTTATTTGGCCTAGCTTCCTATGCCAAAGACGTGTATCATCTAAAAAATTTACTAAACACTTGGATTCAAGGTTAGAAGAATTTCCAACCATAATGGTATATACATTTCTTTTTCTATATCCTTCAATCACAACATTTCCAATAGATAAATCTTGTATTCTACAACTATCTTTTGAAAAGTAGCATTTAAATTTGAATCACAAAGTTGACTTACACTAAGAAGATTATGTCTTAATCCATCAACAAAAAGCACTTTCTTCATAGTTGATAATCCCTTACATTTTCCTCCTAAGGTACCAATACCTATTATGGGTGCTTCCATGTCATCTCCAAAAGTTTCTACACCATAATTTTGTTCCTTGAAATGGGTGAAGTAGGATTTGTCACCTATCATGTACCTTGAACATCCACTATTAATATACCATTTACTAGCATTGTCATTGGATAAAGTAACTTGATCCATCAAATTCTTCACTATCTTTCCTTCTTTTTCTCTCCAAACTTCCATGGTTTGCTTTCTAGGCTAGTTTTGCAAAGACCTAGAGTGGTGATGCATTCTAAGAGAACAAAAAGCTTGAATATGGTTGTGCTTACAACAAAATAATCATTTCAAATTTTTTGTCTTTGAGGATTTACCAAACCTGAATAAATGTTGTTTTTGATTTTTTGATTTCTCAATAAAGCTCTTGTTCACCTATTCAAACATTTTTGTTAGTTTTTGAACCTTAGCCCTAAGGTCTAAGTTTTCCTTTTTGAAATAAGAGAATTCATCATTAAGCACTATGATTTCTATTTCCTTGGCATGTAAAGCATCTTTTATTTCAAAGCTCAAATTTTGGAAAGAAATAATGTTATGGAAAAATATCTCATACCTATCTTTAAAAGATCTATCATTTTGATAATCACAAGAATTGTCAACTTTACAGGCATCTTTTTCTATCTTTTTAAAATTAAGGAAAGAAATAAGATACTTACCTTGGTAGTAGATGTCACAAATGAGTTGAGCACACTAGTTAATGATGTACATTAGGATGTTTTTCTATATGTGTCTAATGTTGAGTATTCCATCCATGTTCACTCTTGAATATTGATGTAGAGTACCAAGCTCCAATACCACTTGTGGGTCATTAAACATAGAAGGATTGGGGGCAATGAATAAGTAACCAAAATTTTATTTCCTTGACATTAAGAGCACACTGATTTTAACATGGTTGTCCAACTTAGATAGTCCACAGTCACAAGTTAGTTTGCAAGCATACCTCTAGAATTTTTCCCTTTCAAATGTGGCTGAAGGGTCCACACCCTATATAATCTTCAAGCCCTAGTCTAGAGTGTTGTATCACAACACTAGCTACTCAATCCTACAAGGTCATGTCAAGCTTGGAATGTTGTTTCTAGGTTTTCAAATCCTTTACAACCTTAAGCTCTACTCTAGAGTGTTCTACCACAACACCAACAACTCAATCCTATAGGATATAGACAAGCTCAATTAAGATGCCTTTCTGCAAGAAGCATATCAATCCTAGAGGGTAAGAGAGAACAATTACAAGGGAAAGTGCAACTTAGCTTGCTAATCCTTATACATTGAGGTACAACACACTTTACAATGAACAATGATGATACAATGAAGAGCAACAAAGATTACAATGATTTACAAATGATTGTACAATGATTACACATAAGCTTGTACATTTTTCAATGCATATGATGTCTTATTATAGCCACCATGTTTATAAATCCATCTTAAAATGCATGCAACAACTAGGCAATGGTCACTAATGATCATGGAAGATATTTTCTTCATGCCTGAGATGTCTTTCTGAATTTGCCTTATATTCTGGAAAGACATCCTTGTCTCAGAAAGATGTCTTTCTAAAATCTTCATTCTTAGAAGGTGTCTTTCTTTGGTGAAGACATCTTTTCATGAGGAAATATGTCTATTATTTCTTGAAGATGTCTTTACTTGTGTTCACTCCAATTCTTCCAAGACATCTACTATTTCCCAAAGACATCTTTCTTCAACTTTCTTTGTCCTTTGAATTCATCATTCCTTGTCCATGCTCATCAAACTTTTACATATCTTCTGCCAAGGTTTTGTCCCATAACCACAACAATCACACACACACAACCAACCTATGTTGTCCATTTTCTTTAAGGTTTTGACATACCAAAAGATCAACAATCATCTCTTTATTAAGATAGGCCATTAGATCAATTTACCAATATAATAGTGTGTTTCCAAATTATGCAAAAAAAAAATGATAGAAGTTGAAGAATATATTTTTTCTTTTATTTTTCCCATCTTTAGCTCTCATTTTATTGAATTATACTATTAATTGTAATCTACTAGTTTCTTTATTTCAAATTAACCCTATCTACTTGGGGCATTATATCAATGATGTTTTCAACTTTCTGCAAAACTATGTTGAGGCATTGTAACTATCCAATAAATCCTTTGTAATTTCCTAGATGTAATAAAAATTTCCAATTTCTAGTCTCTAAATTTTCCAACATTGGAATCCTAACTACTTAATGATAAGCACTTAAGATGATGAATTCATTATTCTCAAAGACAACCTTTTTATCCTTTATTGATATTTAACTAATTAAAATCTAGGAATTAGATAATCATGGAATATAGAATACCATTATCTAGGAATTAGATAATCATGGAATATAGAATGAATTATAGACTTGGATAGGCCTACCATTATCAAAAGCCATTTTGCATGTACTAATGCTTTCAAATTTTACATATTCCCCATCATCAACATTAATTAACATAATGCTATGATCTTCTTTAAACTTAATAAAATAATCTTTATGAGAGGTCATGTAGTTACTACATCCACTATTAATGATGTAGGTATAGAAATTAATTTCTTTAGATATGTAAAAAGGAAAAAAGGTTGTATTAGAAGCATCACTTGGTACCTTTATTTTGGGTTGATGATGTTTCTCCCTCTTTTTGACCTTAATTATTTCCTTCTTGAATTATGATATTTTGGAACCTCATCTTCCATTAATATTTATGCTTTGAATGACATTTCTTATTACATAACTTACATCATGGGATGGATGAATATGGTGCATAAGTATTGCTTCTTGATTGGATGTTTTATCTTCCACTTCCTCTTCTTCCAATTGGATCTCCTCTTCCTTTCGGTTTAAAAATTTTTTTTCTTTGGTCTTGATATGGAGATTCTCCTCTTTGGAAGTTTGACCTTTATCTTCCCCATCTACAAGTTTCCCTCCATCTTCAAGATGATTAAGGATTTTGTGAAATATAGATATTTACTTACATTAATGAGAAGACCTTCAATTATTAGAAAGCATTTAAACATAAAATTAATTCAACAAAAATATATTTTGAAAGGTCTTTAGTTTGGACTATATATTTAATAATATTTGTAAACCTATAATTATCATATACACTGGCCATTACTTTACCTATCTTTTGCTTCATAGAGTAATTATAATTGTATTTCTCTATTGATGCGTGATGAGGTACCTTTACACCAAACCATATGAATCACAAGCATTCATGCATGATTTGGGTGAACTCTGTAGACCTTAAGTTCCTAAGTACATTGGTTCTCAGAAGTGAAATCTAATTGGGATGATCCTTGTCTTCTCAGTTCCACTCGTGAGATACAAGTGTATGGTTAAGTGCAACTAAGGTATATGATTTTATCATTTTATATTTTATAAGTTTAATATCCTAGAATAAGAATGAAAGGTAGAGGAATTTAATATCTAATTAATATACTACCTAGATATCCTAACACAAGCACCCATTCCCACTCTCCAAACACATCTTAAATTCATATAGCATTACTATGTTACCAAACATTAACCGTTTCTAGGTTACCAAGTGCTACATGTATGCTCGAAGTGGTTGCACTTTTGTTCATTAATAACTAAAAATTAATTACTTAATTAAAGTGCATTAAGTTAAAGCATATGAAGATTAACTATATTAAAGAAAAAATTAATATATTCTTAGTACTATAAGGATTATCAAAAGGTCTTGTCTTTATTTTTATCACACTACTGTGCTTTGATACATCAGTGCTTGAATAAAGATCCATACACACTCAAACTTCTACTGTGGACACTCAAAAATATTCTAATTCTAGAATGGCTAAAATGCAAGAAATTCATTACTCTATACAAAAAATTAATATGAAAATTTTGTGCCCAAGCACTATATTTATAGGTCGGCATATACCCCACGATATCTAATATTTGACATCACATCTTGGGGTCTAATATTAGGTATCTGATATCATGTATTTGATATTGGAGCATATCTAAACATGATTCATCATATTCCCATAACTAAATGAAAACTCATCCTTGAGTGAACAAGAGGAGTGACAAGTTCCTTACAAAGTATTAGGTAGGTATAGGATTATTGACTAACATAAAAACTAACTTAAATGGAACAAACAAACTTTAAGTGATTGAGTATACGAATTACAATCATTTACAAAGTTGGGTGTTCATGACAATAGAATTGAACACCCTAGACAAAATTGACATCGAACTCCTCTAGCAACTAAAGAGTAAGGTAGAAGATTCATCAATCATGTAGGATCCTCGTCACATGGTGGTGCTACTTATCCTATGGTGAAGACAATCCTACTTCCAATCTATGCTTCCCACTGCAATCAAAATAAAATCATGGATTAGTGTGAAATGTGTAACATAAAACTTTTAAGTACCTTATCTCATCAATTGTTATACTTGGCTAGGTTGTGATTATGGTGGATTGATTTTGTTAATAGTGTTAGTGGGAAGGTTAAAAAATAGGTGAAATGGATAAGTGGTTCATTAAACTTTGAAAAGTTCAAACATAATGAAATGCTTGAAGAGGGTTCTAAGAATTCACAACAACTAAAAAGAGATTTTTACTGAAACACATTGTGAAGATGAACATAATTGAATGTCATTGATGAGACATGCAAAAGGATTTGATTGTGAGAATACCTATGTGTAAAGAACCTAACTAAAACCAACCAAAAGATATGCAAGTGGGTCCTCCCAAAAGCAAGCATAGGTTTTTTATTGCCCTTGCATAACTTCAAAGTGAGGAGTCCATGAGGCCCATGGACGACTAATCATTACAGAAAGTTAAAGACAAAAACCTAGAAGAAACTGCCTAAGAATTTTGACACATCAAATCAAGACATTGAACAACAACATAAAATTGATAGTGAGGTTAAACATGGAGAGCATAGATGGATGAGAGAGTGTGTTGAATGGAGTTCCCGATTAAGGTCACATGACATCCCTTGTGAATTTTGTGGTTAAATGACCTAATAAAATCTATGCTTAGTCCAAACCAAAACCAACCATATTTAGTGACTTTGCATCACCATTCTAAGACTAGTCCATGCCCCCTGAGATACAAGAGTGCACTCATAGAACAACCACCATTAAGAAAGAAAAGAGAAGAAGGAAGTGAGAAAGGGCCTTACTTGGAGGGGACCTTTAGGCATGGGTAACATATCTTTCTACTCCCATAACTAGTGCTTGTAGCCCATTTATGTTGTCTAAGTGGTATGCTTTAAATTCCCATTATTTTTTTTAATGGAAACCATGCCATGCAAAGGCTTATTCAACTTCCTATTATTGGTTGACACAAAATGGTAAGAAATCCATGAAAACACACATGCATCCAAATAAGAAAAAAATTATAAAGAGTACCGAATCCCCTTAAAATCACACCCTATTCAAACCTTTGAATCCTTTCCAAATCTAGAAACCACCAAAGTCACAAGTTTGTTAAAGTTTTATTAATGAAAAAGAGACTGCATAGTTCTGGAATAAGGAAAACCATAGAGTTTATGGATGGGTGGATGTTGTTGACATCAATCAAACACACAGTACCTGGTTGGTAACCAGATAGCTAGACTCTAGACACCAACGATCAAATAACTAGATAGCACATGTTCACATCAATCAAACACACAGTACCTAGTTGCTAATAAGGCATGTTATTATTAAAACATAATAAGAAAAGCACGTACAAAATAAGGGAAAATATATAAAGTGTAAAATGTTTAAGAAAAATAAAACTTACTAATGATGTTGTAAAACAAAACTTGGAAAATTAATAATGTAAAAACAAAAAGTTGTAAAAGTATCAAGGTGTAAAACAAAAAGATGAAAAATTGAGGATCTACTGATATAGTTAACATGAATGGCCTTTTCTCCTATAACTAAGTTGGAAAGAGAAGATCCAAAATATTGAGTGTGGTTTTCCATCTGATGAGGCATTTGTTATATTAGCTGGCTTGGGTTAGTGGAAAGGCTTGACTTGTTGTATGTTAACTAGCTATTTCTTATCTAGGCTCTCAGGTTTGTAGATCATCATGCCCCAAAAGAAAAAGTTTTGTAAATGATATAAGGTCCCTCCCACAACATCTAGAACATAGTTCATTAAGGTACATGTGTGGGGTTCCAATAGAGGATCTTATCTCCTAGTTGAAATTTGACTTTTCTAATTCTATGGTCATGGTGCTTTTTGTTAAATGTCTTGTGCAGCTCATTAGATGATAGAGCCACTAATTGATTTTCATATAGCAAGTTGAGTTTTATTAATCTTTTTCCTTTTTCCTAGAATTAAGTCAAGGTTAAGGTCATAGGTTGTTGAAAGTGTATGAAGCTTAGATTGAATAGGAAGTGTTGGTAATTTTCTATAAACCAACTCATAAGGAGAATATCCTATAATAAGTTCCCATGTTGAGTGGTAGGTCCAAAGGACATAATTGAGTTTTGTGCTCTAGTCTTTCCTATATTTACTAATAGTTCTTATTAGAATCTTTGTGATTTTCCTATTTGTAACCTCAGCTTAACCATTGGCTTGGGGATGGTAGGTTGTTGTTAGTTTATGTTCAACCCCTAAGTGTTGCATATTCTTCTAAAAGGTAGTACCTATAAAATGAGTTTCATTATCATAAATTCATGCACGTGGCATACCAAACCTATTTACAACATTTTTTTGTACAAATCGAGCAACAATAGAAGATGTACAGTTGATGACAACTACTACTTCTACTCATTTTGTACAATAGTCAACAACAACTATGATGTATACCTTTTTACTTGACATGGGCATAATGGGACCCATGAAATCAATACCCAAGATGTCGAAAGGTTCCAATGGTTAGATCAACTATTGAGGTCCTTCCATTCAAGTATTCATTCCATCATCTCATTGGTAGCATTGACAAGAGTGGACATATTGATGAGCATTGCTAAAGATTGCGGGCCAATAATACTCTACCATCAAGATTTTAATGGCCATGCATCTCCCAGCAAAGTGGCCCCCACAAGGACCCTCATGAGCATCTTGTAAAATGCATAGTTGATTAGCATCAAGGACACACCATCAAATTAGGCCATTAACACACACCTTGTAGAGGTGTCCATTGATCTCCATGAAGCATTTTACTTAGTGAACAAAATATTGTTTCTTTCGGTGGTCCAACCCTTCTCCTAAGTGAGAAGATAGATGAGAATGCCATCATACCATTTAGGCTCACTAGAAAATTATTTAGTTATAGCCCCAGCAAAGAGAAGTTCATTAGAAAATAGAATAGATAATGGGCTTTCTTTCTCTTTGTTGTTCCATTATAACTAAGAGAAGTGGTTGGCGATCAAATTCTCAGTTCCCTTTCAATCTACCATCGTAAGATCGAATTCCTATAAGATCACTTGCCACTATATGACACAGGGGCTTACCATTGGCTTCTTCATTAGGAAGCTGATGCTGCTATGGTTCATGTGCACAAACACCTTGTAGCCAAGCACATAATGTCTAAACTTCTTTAGAGCAAACACCATAGCCATCAACTCTTTTTCTATAGTGGCATAGTTTAGTTGTGCATCCACAATGCTTTGACTCATGCGGTGGATGTAATATGAACATTTTTTATCATCCATCTGCATAAGCATAGCTCCCAAGGCATAATTTGATGCATCCATCATGACATGAAATGGTCTAGACTAGTCAAGTAACAATAGAATTATGGTTTCTAGAAGTTTCTCTTTTAGCTATTGGAATGCTTTCTCACATTCAGTGCTCCAAATAAATGGAGCATCTTTCTTTGTTAGCTCAACCAATGATTTTGTTATCTTAAAGAAATTCTCTATGAATTGTGGGTAGTAGTTAGTGTATCCAAGGAATGACCAAACATATTTGATTATTTCTAGCTGGTGGGTAATTTCTTGGATGACCCTTATGGTTTTAGGATCTACCTCAATTCCTGCTTGTGATATTCAATACCCTAATATAATGCCCTCCTAGACCATCAAATGACTCTTTTGCTAATTAAATCACAAGTTTACTTCAACAAATTGTTTTGGTACTTGCTCTAGGCAGTCTAATGCTTGCTCAAATTTAGGTCCATAGGTGGAGAAGTCATCCATGAAGACTTTCATACCAATACTGATCTATTGTTGAAAAATGCTCAAGACCATGTGTTGGAAAGTAGTAGGGTTCTTGCATAGACCAAAAGGCATGTTGCAATATGCAAAAGTCCCCTAGGAACTCATGAATTTTGTTTTGGCGTAGTCCTCTATTGCAATCTAGATTTGGTTATAGCCACTATAACCATCCAAAAAACTATAGAAGCAATGCCCAAATATTGTTTCTAACACCTAATCAATGAATGAAAATGGAAAATGGTCCTTGAATATTTCCATATTTAGCAATCAAAAATCAATACAAATCCACCACTTGCCTCCTTTCTTTCACACAATCACAAGTAAACTAACCCACTCACTACCCATAATGAGATAGATGAATCCCACCTTGAGGAGTTGTTTGATTTCCTCCTTGATGATCTACTTCAGTATGGGGTTCAATCACTTTTGTGGCTGCCTCTTTGGCTTTATGGTCAGATCAATGTAGATATGATGTTAGCATATCCTAGGATCAATCCCTATAAGTTTGGGATATGGCCAAGTAAAGGTTGCTAATCATTTTTTAACAACATTTAACATCTATTTTTGTTCTAAAGAAAGTTTTTCATTGATTATTACTGGCTTTCCATTTTTTTAAGAATACATATTCCATGCTAGCATGTAAATATTTTAATTCAAGGGTCTCTTACTTGAAATTTCAGGAATTTCCAACTCTCCCCAATAGGTATCATCATTTGCATTATCAGAGAGTTGGAGATGAACTTGCTCTAGTTCATCCATGCCTACAAAATATGCACATGTTAAGCTCTTAGTAGGTTCCATGAAAATTATGCTACTTTTAGGATTAGTGGTCAGCCACTAGATGCCCTCTTATCTTGTGGCTACTGCCTATAGACACCTTTGAATTTTTACTTTTGGTGCATACTGCATGCATGTAGAGATGGATGCTTGTTTAACATACCAAAGATTCTACACACAATTACATTCTATATCATTGTATGTGATGCATGAAACTCACTTCTTCTTGATCTTCCTAAATGCATTTTTCTTAGATATTTCCAAGGAAAGATCTCTGATGCCCATCCTTGCATCAATGGTGGTTAGCCATGTCCTTTCTATGATGATTGGGAAGTCCCCTTTGTATTTTTCCACATTGATTACTTGGAAATCAATAGGATAATATCATCCATAGATAGTGCTTACAATGTTTTCCACTAATCCCAATGAAATAGTAATGGACTCATCTACCAACTCTAACCTGATGTTGCTCTTCATGAGAGGAGCCAAGTCCTATGTAGTATACATTTCATGAGAAATCAAAGTGACACTAGAACCTAAATCAAGAAGAGTCTTACATGGTTCATTCCCAACAATTTGAAAATAAATTAGAGGACTTCTAGGATTAGCTAATTTCCTCTGAAGGTTACCTACTTGAATCTGATCAAATATGGCGTGAGTTATCATAACAGTATGTATTTGATGTGGGATTTGATTTGAAGGGGACTTGAAGAAATTTGATATAGATGGAGATGGAAAAATAGGGTTGCCAACTATAGGTGTATGTGAGGGCTTAGGTGGAATTTTGGATTAAAAAAAAAGGTCTTTTCTTTGATTGAGTGGTTGAACCACTTACTTGATGAACCAGTTGTAGATTTATACCCTTGGTAGCATTGCATTGTTGCAGTTGAGTTGGGAGTTCACCCTACATAGATGGAGCAAGTGATAGCTATGTTGAGGATGGGGGAAGATGTTCAAGCACAAGAGAAGGATAAGGATAAAAGGTGGTATGCCTCCTTGCATGTGGAGAATGAATCTAATAATAATCA
The DNA here is from genome assembly GCA_015680685.1 of Gnetum montanum. NCBI lineage: Eukaryota > Viridiplantae > Streptophyta > Gnetopsida > Gnetales > Gnetaceae > Gnetum > Gnetum montanum. Next base: position 209,666 of record MNCI01018006.1, on the reverse strand, counting down.
AGAGGGTAGTAGTAAGGTTAGACAGTAGAGACATGACTAGAAGAGTCACTTGGAGACAAAGGTTGCTGCATGTAATACCCATATGGATCAAGTTATCTATAGGGTATTGTTGTAGTGGTGGTATTAGTGCTCATGACTATGGTTGCCGCCACTATTGGTACTACTCATATGGTTGTAGTGGAGTTCCACTTGGAAAATATTGTTGTTATTGGTGGAATTTCCAAGAATTTCCTTTAGGATAAGGCAATGTTTTGGGTGTTCACCTTTGTGCTTGTCATGGATTCAAGATGTACACCCAAAAATCCTATATGTGCAACACAATAGGGAAACATCCCTTACGATGTTCATAATGGAAAATGTCACATCCAATGTCATCATCTGATTTAGTTTCTACAACTTTATCTATTGTAGCAATCTTATCCTTACCTCTTTGATAATCTCATTCAACTTCCTTGTGCCTCCTATGCTCATGATCACTACCTTGTTCTTTGAACTCTTTAGCAATTTTTAGAATAGCTTGAAATCTTCTATTCATGGGGTCCCATAACTAATCAACCTTGACCATAATTTTAGATTTAAATTTTTGAGGTAGTAAGGTTTTCCAATTCACCACCTCATCAAGTGATAATTCTTCCTCATTGTCACATAATTGAACTTCCCTCTTGTAAATGGAAGGATCACAGTTGTATTCCTCTGCACTTTCACATTTTCTTAATTCTTCTTTCTCTTTAGCTACTTGCTTAATCAATCTTTAGATATGATAGGTACTTTATTCTAACAATCATCCTTACGCATAGATGCTAAGAGTTCTTCTTGTTTCTAATCAGAGCCTATCCACAATGTGTTGAATTTGGTCCAATTGAGAATAACCATGGCTTTGACATCTATGTAATAAGGAATAGTATCGATCGATGGTGGCATCCAAGGGTTCATGTGCTTCTTGTTTTCATCCATGGATCTACCTCCTCAAGTTTGACATTCAGGATTATGTCTAATATTTATCATTGAATAGTTAAAGCATTGTACTCCGCTATCTAATAGATTCTAGTTCTAAGGACTGGTACCAATTCTCTACTTTTTTAATGAGTATCCTAGAGAAAAAATTAAGTTCTTGCCACTCATTTTCTATATTTTTCAAGCCACATGCATCTGGAAAGACTTGAAGATGGTTTTGTAGATCTGAGTTGTATTCCCCTTTGAATCTAGGAATATTGTGCATGTCCAACCTCTTGATCCAACTATTTTTTATCTGCCTTGTGGAAATTATTATTGCCTATAAAATGTTGTAAGAAGAGGCCCATTGAGGCCCTAATTCTTGTGCCTATGATGCTCTCTACTACCCCTTCATTCATGGCAACATGTCTTTCTTGAATGCCTACACCTTGGATCCTAACTTGTCTGATGGTTCCCTTGATTATCTCTATTCTATTAGTCACCTCCATTACAATCATGTCCCCTGTAGTTGTGGTCAAAGCCAAAATAGGAAGATGATGATAAAGGTGAAGAGGAAGGAGGACTAACATCATCACGATGCCTACTACTACTTCTTTGATGATCATGACCATGATCAAGATCAGGTTTCTTACTCACATCCCTGCCCTGACTTGTTTTCTCAGATCCCCCTTTGTCATTAGATTTGTTCTTGCCAGAACTTGAATTATGGTTCATGGATTATAGGTTTTGGTTTAGAACTCCTTCACTAAACTCAAAAAGAGAAGTTTTGCCAAATGGAAAACCCCAAGAGAATGGTTCTCCACCATATTTGTGGTATGGTAAGTATGGGGAATCAGTGAACCACTTTCCCTTCACAAATTCATAACATTGCTCTAACTGGCGATCTCTTAGATGTTGTGCATTAGTGGGATGATAATCCCTAGCATCAATATCTTGCACAACATACTTAACATAAAGTTCTTGGAGGCCCAAACACACAAGAGTTTGGTGGAGCATCATAGGAACAACTCACTCAAACAGCAACACAATGTTTCCCTCCATGTCATACCACCACAACAGTTCATCTTGGTGCAAGATGAAGGTGAATTTGGGTACATAGTCATCAAGATGAGCATATACCACTTGATATTGTTAGAGCACCTACTATTAAACTTCGTCAGACTTTGGTGAAGAAACGCTCTTGTGAGAAGAAGACATATTATGTTAGAAAATAAGAATTGCAGTGTGCTTTTTAAAAATTATTGTAGTTATTTTAAAGTATGATATGATTCTAGGATTCATTTAAACAATTTTGAATAATTTTCACTAAATCCTAGATAGCACACGTAACAACTAAAAGGTTCCTAGCAACGGTGCCAATGATGAGTGGTAAGGTACCCCTATGCCCAATCATACAAATCACAAGTGCTCACATGTGATCCAGTTGAACTCCATAGACCTTAAATTCCTAAGTACACTAGTTATAAGAAGTGAAATCTAATCAGGACAATTTTTTTCTTCTTAGTTCCACTCATGAGGTACAAGTGTATGGTTAAGTGAAACTAAGGTATATGATTTTTATCATTTTATATTTTATAAGTTTAATCACCTAGAATAAGAATAAAAGGAGAGGAATTTAATATATAATTAATTTACTACCTAGATATCCTAACACAAGTACTTGTTCCCACTTTCTAGACACATCTTAAAGGCATATAGCCCTACTAGGCTATGAGACATTAAGCATGTCTGGGTTACCAAGTGCTACATCTATGCTCAAAGTGGTCATGCTTGTGTTCATTAACAATTGGAAATTAATTGCTTAATTAAAGTGCATTAAGGTAAATTTCATGAAGATTAAATGCATTAAAGGAAACATTAATCTATTCTCAATGCTGCAAAGATTATCAAAATGACTCATCTTTATTTTTGTTACATTGTTGTGCTTAGGTTCATTAGCACTTGAATAAAGATCCATACACACTCAAACTTCTACTATGGGCACTTAGAAATATTTTAACTTTGGGATGGCTAAATTGCAAGAACTTCATTACTCTATGAAAAACCTAATATGGAAATCGTGTGCCCAAGCACTGTATTTATAGGTCAGCATATAAATATTTGATATCACATCTTGGGATCCTATATTGGGTATCCAATATCAAGGCTCCAATATTGAAGCATATCCAAACACGATTCATCATCTATGTTCTTAAGAGACAATAAGAATCTTTTATAAAAGTGGTCTAGAGGCTCATTCTTCATTACTATCATATTCTCAAACTCAATACTCACCCTCAACTACTTGATTTTTCTATTGGCTTCATTGGCCTTAACCTCTTCTTATAGATTGTCCTAACACTCATTCGATGTTCTCTTAGTTAAAATCATGGTACCAATAACCTCATTACAACTAGTACATATGATCATTATAACTTGGGCATCTAGATTGATATCCTTAGAAAATTATGGTTTTTGTTTCCTAGTTAGGGCATTTACATTTTGAGGTGCAACAAGATCATTTTCCACATAAGACATACTTCATTTATTTTCTATAGAGACTTTACAAGATGATACTAATAGGAAAAATCTTAGGATCTATTAAAATTTACAGTACATCTAGAAATATCTTTAGTAACCATCATTGGTTAACTCTCAAAATATTATGAAATAGATGTGATAACATGTGAATATACCTTTACAAGATTATATAACTTGACAAAGTTCATGCAACATGAAGTATAAGCTTACAACAACAAATTAAGAGGATTGGTGTTGTCCTTACCCAATGAACATGCATAAAAAATTAAGAGAGAAAATAACTTGAATTTGATATATGGGAGTGAATCCCTTCAAATCTAAACATAAATGTATCTTCTAATCCTTTACTTCACCAAGATAAATATGCATAAATATCCAATTAAATTTTGAATTCATGAGAATATGAAAATGCATGAGAACTATGAAATAAATATGAAAGAATGCATGAAATTGAGAGAATTTATTCAATTGCAACTTAAGAAAACTAGAAAGAATAATCCATTAAAGAGGATCTACTACTCAAAGTAGCAAAATCATTATGAAAAAATGATAAAAGATGAAAGGAAGATTAAATTTAAGAGAGTTTCAAGCTAAGCACTTGACGTGCACACTTAAATTAGGAGAGAGATTCTTTCATTTCATAAAAAGATCTCTACTAGGTGTTAACATTTATTTTTATTTATTGAGATAAGTATTATAAACCTAAAAGTGCTAGTAGCTTAGCACATAAGATATCACTAAAGCAAAAATTATGTAAGAAGCATCAAACATGAAAGGTGAAGGTCTGAAGTGGGGCTCTATGAGCACCTTCATTAGAATATAAATCATGAATATCTCTAAAAAGATCTTCACTAATTTCCAATAATTCAATGAAAATATTGTATGCAAACAGATAAGGTGCCAAAGTAAACCTCTAATGTCCTATGCACATAGCAGTGTAGTGCATTGCGATGCAATGCTAATCTAAAGTATTTATTTTCACATAATGGTAGTCATAGCATACATGGGAAGAAAGGCTACACATTTTTCACTAATTTATAGACTTAAAATACAGCAAGAACTTCATTAGTGGAAAACTGAAATCTAGTTTTCCATGGTTTTTCATTGAGAGTTCATCAAAAGACAAGAGCTAAATATAAAATATCGCATGAAGTACTAGTATCAAAAAAAGCGCACCAAATTAACATGAATTTTTTAATTCCATTTTATTTTTACCTAATTTCCAATAAATCTTACACATATTGCACACATAATGCACAATTTCACTACTACACCCTTTGAAATTTTTGCTGTGCAATACAAAAATTGCACAATGTGCCCTTTGAAAAAAAATACATGTGTATGATCATCGTACCACATGTGAGTTTTAGCCTAGTTTTAAGAGTATTAATTTGAAAGATCTAATTCATGGATTTGGTTATAGGCAGAAATGCTAATTTATAAAATTGTAATTGAATTATATATCTTGGGGTGTACCTATATTACAATTATTTTAGGTTTCCAACATCCTACATTTGGTTTTTAGCATATAAGACCTATTTCTATGTGTAATTAAAGCATCTATAGCTTACCAATATTTAAATTAAACATACAAATCTTGTCACTATTAGAAAAAAATTAAAAATAATGAAGTGTTAAGCTAGTGGTAAGACAACTGATTTGGAAGCTGTAAATTATAGGTTTGATTCTAATAGGTAATGCTAAGTTATATAAAGTTCTAATTGGACTATATATCTTGGGATGTACCTATATCAAATACTTATGTTTCATTTATTTTGGGTTCCAACATCACTACTATTAAAGAACATTATAGTATGTCTATGAAACATCAACATTTTCTAAGTATAGTACCATTTAGAAAATTATAAAGTGTTACCATATAATGTATCATGACTTCATCATTGTGGTCATTACCATATTCAACTAAACACACGAAATCATCAAAATGTTGTTTGAAAGTTCATGGGGATCATCAAAATTCGATACTCATCATATGGGGTTTTGGGAAATCATCAAAATACTATTTGAAAGTTCATGAAGATCATCAAAATTTGATAGTCATCATATGAAGCTCGAGGAGGGGAGTCAAATTGAACATGCAACCATAAGCCTATCTAAATGACTTGAGTACTAACACTAATAATGTCATATAATGCTCTAAGACAAAAATATGAAAATAAAATCATTTACCAAGGACCAATACCATATGACATCGTCTTTTGTAATTTAGAATCACCACATTACATGATATGCTCATACAAAAGGAAAGAATTAAAAAATTTAAAACAAATGATTATCAATATATGACATTAGCAAATAATATCATTTAGTTACTTTTGACTAAATGTAATATGACTATTGTTTGAAAAAAATTTTCACTCATTATTATTGAAGTAATAAAACATACATATAATAAATGGAAAAATCAAATTAGTTAAAATATCATTAATTTTAGTACTTAAAATACCTTCAAAAAAATTCTTTTTTGTGCTTTGGAAATGAAGAATAAAAAAATCAAATAATGCTAAGCTAACAATACCTATTACCCACATGAAGCACTAATCATACTCACTAAAAAAGAATAGAAGGCCAAAGTATCTAGTAAAACCAAATACCCAATCCATGATCAAAAAAATAAAAACTAAACTAAGCCAACATTAGAAATAATAAGTTTATTCATGCAATGAACATCCACAATAGTTAAGCAAAGTACAGTCCCACCAAAAAATACTTTCGAACACATTATTTTTAGACAAAACACCTAGATCACTATTTTTGAACAAAACACCTAGATCACCATTATACAATCAAAGCACTCCTATTTTTTATCAAAAATGTTTAAGCAACCATATAAAATGTACGTAGGTAGTTAAACAAGTAGTAAGTCATATGAAAAATACATAGTAGAAAGACAAATTGTTAGTCATATAAGCCATAGAGAGAAGGGGATACTATAAATAGAATAATTTAGTAACATAACAACCACACATTATAGGCATGTAACACAAGCATGGATATCTATAGATAGTTTTATATGAATAAAGAGAATTAATCTAGATTAGCAATTGAGAGTAATAGAAGAAGAGAGAGCTAGAGCATTGGAAAATACTCAAGCAAGGATAGAGCTTTCAATAAGTAAAGTGGAGTGAAAAGCACATGGAAATTTTAGTGAGGTTGAGTGAGTTATGTATTACAAGTAGTAGCAATATTTAAAGTAAGATAGAAAAGAAACCATAGCAAAAAATATATTAGAAGAGAGAATGAAATATAGTAAGGAGGATATCAAAACATTCCACTGTACTCATGATATTTTAGATCTACTTCATCTTTCATGATATATATAGATCTAGATTCAAAAGCATTTTCTAGGCATGATTCCTATAAATGAATGTGTGAATCCATTGGTAATGCTTGCAATGATTTACTTAATTCTACCTTGATACTAGGCTCATCCACCTCATGTATTATTTGCTTTGCCTATATGAAATGTTAGTTGCTCTTCTTAGATTAAATCTTATTAGTATATCCTAAACTAATGTATAGGAAAAATAATATTCTAGTTATTTCTAGAAAGCATTTTTATTCCAAATAGTATTTTTAAATATGTGAACATATCCTTGGTTAAAGCTTTTATAAATATTTTAACTCTTTATACCTTTGATGCAATATATGATAGATTTAATATTTGTAACTTTAGTTGATCATGTAAAAATAATATTTTATCTCTATATATTCAATTCTACCATGAAATACTAGATTTTTAGAAATATAAATTGCTACATTATTATCACAATAAATATTAATGGGATTAAATAAATTGATACCAAATACTTGGAGAACTTATTTCTATGAATAAGTCAACTTAGAAGGATAGGGGTGGGTGGGGGGCTTGGAAGCATATAAAATAAAATTAAAACTATAAATGAAATTAATAAAAATAAACTAATTACCTAGTGGAACAAACTCACTAATGTATGTCGTAAAGTTCATTATCTTAATATTTGCTTAAATTGAAACAATGTTTGAATGTACCATTGTGGTAGATCCTTGGATGACACAAAATTTTCATAGGGTGAACAATCTTGGTATTCCATAGAATTTCCAAGGACCTTGCAAGTCCAACCCACAAATTGTGATGCTCCCACAAGATACACTCACATACCCCTCAATGTTGATGTGAAATGCTAAACACTTGAACCCTTTAGGATTTTGATATACATCTCCTTGTAGAGAAAATCTATGCTCTACAAAGATCATAATGAATACTATAATAAATTATGTATAGTTTGATGATTCTTTGAATCAAATCCATACCAACCTACCTCATCCTAGGACAATTAAAAGACCAACCCTAAAATCAAATCCAAACGCACATGATATAGCAAGGAATAAGAAATGGATCTAATTAATGTGTACCCATGTATGAAATAAATTAATCAAAACCCTAGGAGAAGAATCTAGCAATGATAATATAGCTCCAAAAAAAAATCTATCAATCATTACAACAACTTAGGAAAAAACAAGGACCTTAATCCAATATGTTATGTTAATGATTACCCTTATATTTTTTGGATGAATAAATATAGGTGCTTTTCTTTATAAGCTTCATACCATTCAAGTGTTCTTCTTCAAATTGAAGTTAGGAAAATGACTAAAAATAGCTTTTCTATTTACTTTAATGAATACCTGAGACATCCCAATCCAGGCATGGATGTATAGTAAAAGAAGCCTGAGTTTTGGGCTAGATGTCTTGGATAAGTTGGGATGTCCACCCTAACAACTATTGATACTATGGTAGGATGTCCACAATTGAAGTTGAGACATTCACAATTGGGACTTCCTTCCTCTGGCCTTCAACATTCATATCAGAGATGTATTAACTTTGTCCTTAGACATCTAGGCTTAGTGGAATAAAAACTATGAACTTGGACTATCCTCTACATCAACATTTATTATGAAACTTGGACATTTGGATTCAATGGAAGACAAACTCTAAAATTAGCCTATTCTTTGCTTGGACATCTAAGATGAAACTTTGACATATGGATTACATTCCAGGCTAAGTAAATATGGTTGATCCTTTCTTACATGCATCTTGGGATCCCTGATCTAACTCCCTTGAATCCCCCTTATCTTGGTACTCATCAACATGGTTAATCTATGAAACACGAGACAAATCAAAAACATTTCTACATTGTCTAGTTTTTAGACCATTAAAACATCAAATAGATCAACAATATTTGTCTTTTTGGTGATGTCTAAAAACTTAATAATGGGTGAGTAGCATAAAGCATAAATAAAAAATGATTATCAAATTCAAGTATTTGAGAACTAAAAGCTTGAGCTAATTGAAGAAAAAGTTAAGCAAGTCTTATAAGTAATATGGACATATAGTTCAAAATAGTTTAAAATAACTAATATACATATTAGAGCATAATAAAGTAAGTACATATCAATGCTAACATGCAAGATAGTAGATGAGCATGGAATGTATGTATTCCTATGAAATTTTTCTTTCTCAATCTCACAAGGATACCTTCATGAATTAAGTTTTAAAATAGTTGATCTACGAACATAAACTATCTTTGATTTGATATAACCTTCACTAAGCTAATGATTTTGACATAGTAGGTTATAAGTCTCTAATTGTATGTGGACTTAGCCTACCACACATAAATTAGAAAAGATAAGAAAATGATAGAAATGATAAGTTGAAGTAATAACATTGACTAAGAGATTATTACTAAAAATAAAACTAAGTAAAAAAGATGGTCTACTAGAAATGAAATAAAATCTAAGTATGGTGATAAAAATAAAACAATGTAAAAATATTAAAATATAAGAAGCTATGGTATATAAAAAAGGGTTTTTATTTCCTTCTAAGAAATAAAAATGCTTTATTATTGATAAAAAGTGTTTGCCTTCTATGAAATGCCAACTACATGTGTTTGCTAAATAACATAAGTGAAATAAAATTGATAATTTAAACATGATTTGTAGCCAAAAAGAAATTTTGAAGCATGAAATTGAACCTCTAAATGATGAGTATGCGAATGAAAATTGTGTAAATGTTGTTTAGAATCAATTCAAAGACAATATGAGGCTATTTTGGCTAACTATCTTGGGATTGACATTGGAGCTAAAAATGTTCTAACCTTTGAGAAGTGACATTGATGATGAAAATTTTTAGCTTTTTGATAGTAACATAAAATATCTCCAATTAATGCTGAAGTTAGACCAAGCTTACAAATTTCTAGGCAAAGTTGTGATTATGGAGCATGCAAGAGATGGGCAGAACGTAGATACTTATGCTCTTGGTTTATCAAAATCTGAAAAGTGCTCTAGATCTCAAGAAACTAGCCCCAAAATAAGAGTTTTAACTCCATATTTATAGGGTTAAGATTATCAAATTCAACCTTAAAGTTATGTGAACTTCACTTGGAGTTTCTATCGAGTTTATTTTGGCAAGTTTGATCACATAGACTAGGAAACACTAGTCATTAGATAAGTGATATTGACACTAATGTGAGTGTTAGTGTGACTAAGAGTTAGAAAATTCTTTCTAATTTTTCTTATTTTTAGTTCCAAGTCTCTTCAATACCATTTGATGTCCAAATTAATGTCTATTCATGTGATAATGCCTAGGAGCTCATGAGTTCAAGGGATGATGTCAAATGTTGATTAAGAAGGTTAAAGATGGCATTGTAAAGGTTCAAGGGTGTTGGCATTAATTTTGACATTGATGCTAGTGTTAAAAAAGGACTTTGAAAAATCTAAAATTTTTTCCAATCTTCATGTTAAGCATTTAGATGTCCAAAATAATATCTAAATGAGCCATGACGATGCTTGTAGAATCCAAAGAATCTTTTGGACTAATGGAATGCTAATAATTACTAAACTTGATGGATCTATGAGGATGGTGATACTAGCATGTTGAAATTAACACTAATACTAATGTTAAAGTTAGTGTTACATACAATAGTTGGAAAAATTTTCATCCTACTTCCTAAGACTACCTCAAAATAAGCTAAAACTAGCTTTTGGTGCATGGAGATTGATGTCGATTGGTCACTAGAAAGGTCAAGAAGCCAAGATGATGCTATGGGTATTGATACTCACATCAATGTTAGGATCAATCATAGCATTAGAATGATTTTCATCTCTGATTCTTAGGGTAAACTTGCAAAAATGCTAAAATTTGATGCCTATGATGTTGATAGTGTTGTGGGTGAGCCATTTGGAATTTTGCAGAGTTAAAATAAAGGCTAAAAGATAGTTTTGTTACATATGAAATAAATAGGATGGTCAAGGACTATAGTTGATATGGGATTATTGGTCTAAGGATAACATTGACACTATGTCAACATTAACTCCAATACTTAGAAAAATTTTTGTTTTAGAACTTTTCTAGGATCACCAAAAGCATTGCTCATATGCTAGGTTATGAGCTAGAATGGTCCCTAGAGATCTCTAGATTTTAGAAATGTGTCTTATGGAACTATTTTTAAGTCATTTAAATGATCAAAATTTGATGAAATAATATCAAAGCCACACTTAGTCTTGATGATTATGAAACTAAAAAAGTTGATACAACATTGTTCCCTCTTAATGGATAATGCTAAAATGTTGAAGAAAGATCTATCAAGAAGAGAATGGATGTTGAATTTTTTTATCTAGAAGAGAAAAAGTGAGAAGAAACAAGTAGGAGAAAGAAATAATGTTAGGATATCTCTTATACACTAGTCATAAGAATGATGTTATGTCATAAAAAGAGACATGACTAAATCCTACACATAAGATGATCAAATGGATTCCATTGATGACATTCACATCCTATTCTACTTAAGCTCTTAATGTACCCTTACTAAAATAGAACAAAATTTCTTAATCTTTATTAATGTGTTAATCTGAGATAGGGATAGAGATAGGAAGGCAAATTAGAGAAAGAATGGAGAAATATGAGAGGGAAGATGAAATATAGAGTAGGAAAATAGAGAAAGAAATAAAGTAAGGGAAAATGGAAAACATTATCTACACACCAATATGAGTTGCTATGCCACAAAAGTGAAGCATGGCTAGATTTCACAATCTAATTACTTTTATTTTTTTTATTTTTTCTTGAGGAAAAGTCTAGTCATTTATATAATGAGAGGGATGAACCTCAAATCAGTAATTATAATAGTAGTATCATCATGGAGTTAAGAGGATTCTCTAGCAAAATAGATGAATACCCAAACCATGGAGGAAACTAGAAATCAAACCATTATAAGAATCATGCATTAGATTCAAGGGGAAATAATTCTAACCTTATTTCCAACCAACTAACTAGCCCCAAGCATTCATATAGGATATCAAAACCAAGAAATAAAAAATAGTCATATAAAACTATTAACAAATAGTGTCCAATGGTCTACCCACATGAAGAAAAATGTACATAACATCAACGTATTTTTATTTATTTTTCAGTTGATGGATGGATGTAAACTATTTTGACCCTAACTCACCTTTATTTTGCATAGATTTTTTTTATTATTACTATTGGGAATGAATTCTTAAGTTTTCCAAGTATGACCACAATTATTTCTAATAAAATTTAAGGCTATATATGAATGAAATAACTAATTTTGAAGGCTATATAAAGTTGACATTTGATTTTCTTTGCAATTTCATGATTTTTCATATTCCTTTCTTCTCCCATTTAAAGATCTATTACTAGTATCAATTTTCATTCTTAATTATTAATTCATTATCATTAGTCATTAGTGCAATTAAATTATTAGGTAACCATGATATTAAATGCATTATAAATATTTCTATAACTTATTTTTTCACTATCCAAAATTTTAGACATTCCTAAATTATTACATCTAAAAGATCAACAATCATAACTATATAAGTTAATAATTCAAGAAAATGTTTTTAAGAAAATTGGTATCAGAGCTAGCCACCATGATGGCCTCTCCTTTTCTTGTAGCTTAGCTACTCCCTTATCCTTCATCATCTCCTACTAGGATGTAGTAGGAGCATGATGGACTACATCATTAGCATAACATGTTATGCCTTCTCTTTGCCAAAGTTTCCTAATAAAGCATGGAAAAGGAAGTATCTTTCTTCCCTTTCATTTTATTTAAATCACTTTTCTATCTCCAAATAAATAAGTTGCAAAATATTCATAGAAAATTTCCTACTTAGAGTGGCACAAGCACAGGTGGAGAAGGCTATGACCTTGCTTGGCCTTACTGTGGGGTTTAGGTAATAGGATACTATTTTGAACTATTTTTTTCCTTTTTGAGCACACCGTACTCCTTATGGTCCACCCCATAGTAGCACTACAAATTCTTTCTTGGCTTCTAACTTAGTCTTGATAGATATTTTAGCCAGTTTTTCCCTAGTATCATGCAAAGTAAGGGCCTCTACAATGGCCTCAATCGAATCAGAGATGGTAACATCCCTGATTTTAATTGATGAATCTCCCTACTGGTTGTTCCAAAATAAATAGGTCATCATGGTTAATCCAAAATAAATAGGTCATAAATTGGCTACCCAAGTTTCTTTTTGATGTTTAATCCTATCTACTCTAAATATTTTAATATTATTTTAATGGTTAAATCTTGGAGAGTTAGAAAAATTTTCTATCATAAACCAAAGGTTTGTGGGCCCAACAACATAAATTCTACCTTTGATAGCTCAAGGATCAAAGAATGAGGTGAAATGGGTGAGTGATTTGCAAGTTAGATCTCTTAGAAGGCCTCAAGGCTCTAAAAATTGCAAAAACTCCAATCTTGGTTGAAGGAAAATGATGGGAAAATGCCTAGGTGTCACACATATTTATCGTATTTTTATGATGCATCGATAGGAATGAATCATTGCATCAAGCTATGTCGACGGGGATGTATCAATGCAGCTATTTGAAGTGATTTTTCACAATTAAAAACTTAGTTTGGAAGAGGTTGAGGATGAAACTAGAGCCCAAATGAGGCCAAAATAGCTTAGAAGGATGGAACAACATGAAAGAGGATATGAGATTTGCTAGGAAGAGGAGATTTGGATGAAAATAAAAATGTTGAGGTAGTGCAAAACTAGATGTTTATGTAGTGAAATGATGGGATTGATCATGAAATGACCAAGAGGTAGGAATTTTAATTGAATAAGACCAAGGGATGTGCAATTGTGTCCTCCCCAAAGTAGGCTCATGTCATTGATACCCTTGTATGTCTTCATACCAAGGAGTCTGTAGGCACCAAGGATGACTAAAGATCATAGACAATTAAAAATAAAATCCACTCTAGAGATCATCAAAGGATTATGACATGCTATAATAGACACATTAATTTACCATGATAGGAGGTAGTGAGGTGATGGATGACAAGAGTAATGGGATGGAAGAAATGGAGAATGATAATGGAGTCTCACTTGCTGGTTACATGAAGTCCTTGTGGAGTGTGTAATTAAAATGATCAAATACTATCACATCATCAGTTGGAGCCAAGTCCATCATCATTCAATGACTTTACATTGCCATATTTTGACTATTTAACCAACAAGAATCTATGACCACTCCCAAAGATCAACCATCACTCCCAGTAGAGAAGAAAGAGAAGAAAGAAAATAAGAAGGACCTTAGTTAGAGGGATGCCTTCAGGCATGGATAACATATCTTTCTAACTCCATAACCAGTGCTTGTAGTTCATTATTATTTCTAAGGGATGTGCTTTGAATTTTCATATATTTTTTTATATTTTTTTCATAGGAACCACACTATGCAAAGACATGCTTCTTGTTATTGGTCAATAGTAGGAGTGGTGAAAGATCAATAAGAATATTTGATGAGTGGCGAGGTACCCCTACACTCAACCATACAAAACGAGCGTAGCACGCGCGATCCGGTCGAACTCGGTAGACTAAATGCCTACATGCCCCATGGAACACTTGGGGTTAATCATTCGTTATCTTCCCAGACTTACTTGTAGTTGTCATGGTGTATGGTTAAGTAAGTCCGAGGTATATGATTTTTATGGTCTTTTATGGTTTTTCTCCTATGCTATCAAGGTGAAGGGTTGAGAAACTAGCTAACTCTAACTAAGGACTAAGTCTAAATTAACTAGCATCAGCATCCATTCCCACTTGCCATAGACACCCTGAACTATGCAACCGCGGCTACCAAACGCTAATCGTTACTGGGATCACCACGCATAACGCATGTGCTCGAAGTGGTCGTACTGAGGCACCTAACTAGGAGGAAAGGGTTGAGAGAATCTATCTAGGCTACGTGCAATGAGAAACCGATTCCTTGAACAACCATACACATCTGCCACACACGACTACCACTAGGATTACCAAGCATAGATCCTGGATACGCCACTGGGTTACCAAGTAGTCACACGAGATGCTCGTAATTAAGTTGTACTCATACTGCATGCGACAAGCAACCGATTCCTTAAGTAACCATACACATCCTTAGATTCTCGTAATCAAGTTGTACTTGTACCTCATTCTAAGAAATAAATAAATAGCAATTAAAATAAAATCATATTCCATGCACTACAAGGTTTATCCAATCAAGTTCATCTTTATTTTCGTACACAACTTGTGTTCAGGTACAATGTTTCTCAAATAAAGATTCATTCGCTCTAGGACTCTTACTACGGGCACATGGAAAATATTCTATCTCTAGAGTGATCAAACTACCAGAGTTTCCCTACTTCTAGACCAGGATGGGAAATATGGGGAGTGTCACCTCTTATTTATACATTTGGTAGCAGACCGTGATATCCCGTACACGATATCGTAGGGGACGACGTGATATCGCGGCTCATGCAAATCGCGTTTCATCATACCCCCATGACTGAATGAAAACTCCTCCTCGAGTTCCTTATAATAATATTGGGAAGGTATGGAATTATTGAGGGGAATGGAACTAATTGAATGACATGTGAACGGATCATCATTACAAGACTTGACAAAACTGGTGTTCATGACAACAAGGGTGAACACCTTATTACAATGACATCAGGCCTTAGTTGGCAGTTAAGAAAGAGAGAGAGAAAGAAGTGTTGCTACTACCAACACCTAGATTGTGCCTTCGTTGTCCATCCGTAAGCACACCATCGATCTTGCTCCTTACATAGCTGCTTTAGCGCTGCTCCATTCCAAGTGTTTACTCCAGATCCAATCTGTTATTGCATGATCACCATATGCACGCACAACATAGTCTTATATTAGCAAGGGTAAATGAATCATCATGTAATTGATACCTTGCTTCAATGAAAGTCCATTGGCTAGGTTGTGGTATGGCTAATTTGGATCGGGAGATATATTACTGATGACTACCGAAGGTGTAGGGGTTAGGAAGAAAATCAAAAAATTCAGGGCTAGGAGAAAATCAAAAAAATTAGGCCCCGTATCCCCATGACTAATTGCGAACCTTCGGTACCGTTAGAATGGAGAAAGGAAAGGAGAAAGGAAGATAGATAAGAAGGGAAAACTAAAACATTGATCAAATGGATGTCAAGATGGTAATTAACAAAATAATAATTAATTGCAAAATGTTAGGGAAAATAAGTTAACTGATGCACCAAATAGAAATGTCAGTGGATCCTCCCCAATGTAGGCTCATGCCATTAGTGCCCTGACAAACCCACATTCAAAGAGTCTGTAGGCTCTGGGAATGTCATTTATAACAAGAGTTAAAGTCTTAACCACAAGCATTTACCAAAAAGAAAACAATGCATCAACCAAAATATATACACTAAAGATACAACCATCAATGAGGTGAGTAATGGAGAGAAGGATGGAGAGAAGAAAATGGAATGGAATCCCAAGGACAAGGTGGTGTACAACCCCTTTTGTGTTTCATGATTAATGGGACTTAGCAAATCTCATTCCATCTCCAGCCTCAAACCAACCACATCCAGTGACTTCGCATCAATACCGTTGGCCGAACCATCCTCTTGAATAACAAGAATGCATCTCCAAAGAGCCACCACCATTCCAACGAAACAAAGAAGAGAATGGGAATCAAGAAGGGCCTTAGTTAGACAGAACACTTTGGTTCCATAACCAGTGCTTGTAGCCCAAGTTTTATTTCATCTAAGGGGTGTGCTTTGAATTCTCACTTTCTTTGTTGTTTATTCTTTCTTTGTTTTTTTTTTGTTTTTTTATGCATGAGAACCACACCATGCAAAGACTTGATTATTTTTATTGTCTCAGCTTCCGATAATTGGGTAACATCAAAACGGTAAGAAAACTCAAGAAGAAAACATTCAAGCACCCAAGAGAATGGAAAATAAAAGTGCATCAAGTTCCATTGAAGTCACACCCTTTTCAATCCTTGATTTCTTCCTTAGTTTGATAAATGCCCAGTCACTGATTCGTTAAAGTTCTTATTATGAAGGGGACTTGTACATTTCCAAGTCAAGAGAGACCATAGAAACTGGTGGATGGATGGATGAAGTCATCTCATTGCCTACCATATCAAAAGGAACATACCTTAGTATCAACATTGTGACTTAAAGGTAAAAACCAAACATTAGCAATCAATATGAAAACAGTTCATACAATCAATCCGAACACTTATTGGGTGACAAACTTATAGGGTGGATACACATACACACACAAAATGAAAAAGTATAACGATGTTATAAAACAAAATCAAAAAAATTTAAAGAAGGTTGTAAAACAAAAACTTAAAAGAACTGAGGGCCCCATATGGTTAGCATAAGTGACCATCTCCCCCATGACTGAGTTGTAAGGGAGAGCTCCGAAATAATTAACGTCTATTTGAATTTCTTAGAAGTGCTCAACTTCTCCCAATTGATGATCCTAGATTGAGGGATGGAAGTTGGCGACGCTCATATTCCAATGTGTCTATGCCTTCATTTTTGGCATGGGTTTCCTCAGTTCGTTCCATGCATATTTTTCTGCTCCTTCTAGTAGCTATCAACCATGGGGTGTCTACTACTTCTTGTGTGGTTGCTACATACAAGCATCTTTGTTGCAAAGTTTCAAGGGCACACCTATTACATGGAGGCAATTCCTCCATGTCATCCCCCGATGAATCACTGTATGTGATGCATGGAAATTTCCTCTTCTTGATCTTTCCATAAATGTTTACCTTAGAAATTTGCCAGGAAAGTTCACAGATCCTAAGGCATGCATCTACTATACTAAGCCATGCCCTTCCCATTATAATTGGGAAGTCCCCTTTGTTGTTGTTCACCTCAATCACCAAAAACTCAGCTGGGTAGGACCAACCACACACAGTGGTAATGATGTCCTCCACCAATCCCAAGGGAATGGTGATGGACTGGTTTTCTAGCTCTAGTTGAATGTTGCTCTTCTTGAGTTGAGGCAGGTTCCAGGCGTGATACATCTCTCGTGAAATTAAGTTGGCTCCAGAACTTGAGTCAAGAAGAGCCCTATGTGGTTCATTTCTGATGACTTGAAGGTAGATTAAGGGACTCCCAAGATCAGTTAGTTTCTTGGGAAGGTGGCCTACCTTGATCCAGTTGTTTATGGTATGGGTTAACATAACTATATGCGTTAAGCTTTGTGGAACTGAAGGGTGCTCCGGAGTGTTAGATGGTGAAGGAGTGGTTGTGGACTCAACTGCTTGTTGTTATGAGAGTTTGTCTAGGATTTTGGTTCTAAAGAAGGATCTTCTCTTTTTATAGTGGTCAAAACCAAGAGCAGGTTGAATATTTACAGCTCTCGCAGCGTGATGTTGCTACGGTTAAGGAGGAAGCTCCGTTTGCATTGTTGGAGCAGAAGGTGTTATGGGAACTACTACTGGTGGAAGAGGTGCAGATGAATTAGGAGGATGGTGTGGGTATGGAGTGTCTCTTGGATGAGAAGGAGTCCTTCTGAAGTACTCCCAAACTTGGTAGTGACAATTGGAGGTTGTGCGACTCATAGAGTCACTTGGAGAAATTGGCTGCTACACATAATATCCATAAGGATCAAGCTGCCGATAAGAATACTGATGTTTCGGCGATGGCATCTCCCATGATTGTGCGTATTGCCACTACTAATGCTATCCGATGGGCTGTGGTGGAGTTCCACTTGGATAATACGTTAGTGGTTGGTGGAACTACCTCAGGTTACCTTATGGATAAGGTAGCCTTCAGGGTGTTTGCTATTGGTTGAGTCTTGGATTAAGCGCATACACCCTAGACTCCTATAGATGTGAGATGATGGGGCAACATCCCTTAGGATGGTCATAGTGGTAGATCTCACATCCACCATCATCATTTGTGTCAGAGTCCACAGCCACATCAGAGTTAGTGATTTTCCCCTTACCCTTGTTATGTGCAAGGCTTGAATCTCTCCACTTTTTCTTACCTTTGTCACTACTTTGTTCTACCTTAGACTCTTCTACAATTTTTAAGACAGTTTCAATTTTAGAGTCTAAGAAACTCCATACGTCATCTACCTCAGCCGCTATTTCTATTGTTAATTTTTGGATCGGCAAGGTTTTCCGATTCACCAACTCTTCGATTGGTGACTCATCCTCTTCATCACAAAATTTCACTCCCTTATTTCGAAGAGAGGGATCATGGTTGTATTCTTCCACACTTTCCCTTTTTCATAGCTCACCTTCTTTTGCTACTTATTCCAACAAGCTATGTACTTCATGGGTTCTAAGTTGTGAGAGTCTCCCTTGGGCATAAGTTCCAAGGGTTTTTCTAGGTTCATGCCTTAGCCCATCCACGATGTGGCAAAGTTGATCCCGCTGAGCGTACCCATGGCCTAGGCAACAATGTAACAATGTGTAGTAGCGGGCCATGGCAGCATCCAAGGGTTCATATGTACCTTGCTTCCAGCCTTGGATTTGCCTACATAAATTGGACACTCTAGAGTATGTTTGATACTTTTCATTGAATAGTTCTAGCATCGTACTCTACCTCCTGATGGTTTTCGGTTCTAAGGACTGGTACTAGCTCTCTACTTCCTTGGTGAGTGTCCTGGGAAACAACTTAAGTTTCTGCCACTTGTTCTCAATGTTTTGCAACACACAAGCATCTTGGAATGCATGTAAATGATTTTACGGATCTGCATTGTATCCCCCTTCAAAGCATGGGATGTTGTTCATGTCTAAGTGTTTGATCCGACTATCCTTTAAATGCCTTGTTGGAATCCTCACTACCTCCGTTATTCAACCATACTTCAGGTTGAAAGTAGGGGCTCGTCATGATCATCTCTTTCATGATGCCTATGCTGTCTTCGTTGTTCCCTACTTTCCCTTCATTCATGCCCTTGTCCCCTCTCTCGACTCTCCCATCAAGGTTTCTCATTTGCCTTACTTTTATCCTCTCCGTTATGTTTATGATTGTGCCCTGATGTGGAAGGAGAGGGTGAGTGATGAGAAGAAGGAGAAGAAGAAGGAGAACCATTACTGTGGTGATGCTTCCTACCTTCTCTTCGACTACTTTGACCTCGATCGTGATGATGATCTGAGTGCCTGTCCTTATCTTTTGTTGTTGTTCGCTCTGTATACAGTTGGTGTTCACAGGCATCAGAACCAAGGTTATGTATTGTTGATCGTAAGTTCTGATACCCAACCTCCTCATCATCATTCGGAGGGGGAACATCTCTTGATAGAGAACCCATTGTGAATGGTTCACCATCTCTAGTTTCACTAAGGACGTGCGGGCCCTTGCCCTTCAATAGTGTATGTTGACTCTCCTGCTTTAAGTCCATCATACGTTGTGCTTCTATGGGATGATAATCCCTCATGTCAAAGTCTTCCGCAATGTATTCGGCGAATAGTTCTATCATGCCAATCTATGCCAAGGCATAGAAAAGCATGTTAGAGATTGCACGATCTGGAGGTAACACTATGTTACCTTGTAGATCTCTCCAGCATAACTATTCATCTTGATGGAAGATAAAAGTAAAATTAGGAATATACTCATCGGGATGAGTATATGTCACTTTGTATTGTTTAGGACTTGGATGATTTCAACTATGTGTTTTTGATTGCTGACTATCTTTTCTATGATCCTTAGGCGATGTGCTCTTGTGAGAAGAAGAAGAAGACATGATGTCTTATAGGTGTGCTAATTACCGTTATTTAATTTTTCGTTTGATTAACCATAAGGTTTGTTTAGGCTCCCAATTATGTGAGTAATATCCTCTTATTTCCTACTTAGTGCACAAACACTTAGTCATTGGCAACGGCACCAATGATGAGTGGCGAGGTACCCCCACACTCAACCATACAAAATGAGCATAGCACGTGCGATCCGATCAAACTCCGCAGACTAAATGCCTACACGTCCCATGGAACACTTGGGGTTAATCATTCGTTGTGTTCCCAGACTTACTTGTAGTTGTCACAGTGTATGGTTAAGTAAGTCTGAGGTATATGATTTTTATGGTCTTTTATGGTTTTTCTTCTATGCTATCCAGGTGAAGGGTTGAAAAACTAACTAACTCTGAGTAAGGACTAAGTCTAAATTAACTAGCATCAGCATCTGTTCCCACTTACCGTACACACCCTGAACTATGCAACCATGGCTACCAAACGTTAATCGTTACTAGGATCACCATGCATAATGCACGTGCTCGAAGTGATCATACTGAGGCACCTAACTAGGAGGAAAGGGTTGAGAGAATCTATCTAGGCTACGTGCCATGAGCAGCCGATTCCTTAACTAACCATACACATCTGCCGTGCACGACTACCACTGCGATTACCAAGCGTAGATCCTGGATATGCCACTAGGTTACCAAGTAGTCACACGAGATGCTCGTAATCAAGTCATACTCATACCGCATGCGACAAGTAGCTGATTCCTTGACTAACCGTACACATCCTTAGATGCTCGTAATCAAGTCATACTTGTACCGCATTCTAGGAAAGCAATAAATAGCATGCAAAATAAAATCCTATTCCATGCAAAATAAGGGGAGTTTCCCTACTTCTAGAACAGGATGGAAAATAAGAGGAGTGCCACCTCTTATTTATAGATTTGGCAGCGGACTGCGATATCGTATACGTGATATCGCAGGGGACAATGTGATATCGCAGCTCGTGCGAATCGCGTCTCATCAATATCCATAAAACTCAATAAGGAAGTTAGGTACATAAGGTGACAAATCCCCTTAAAAGTCACATCCTTGTCCATTCCACTTGGTCCCTTCCAAGTCTATTAAGTACTAGATCATTGATTCTTTTTAAGTTATAATTAGAAAAATATCTCATGCTTTCAAGATAAAAAAATCCAATACAATTTAGTGGAATGATTGGATGATGTGGACTTACTACCTAGTACCATTAGAAAAGTAATGCTCCATTAATCAATTTCATAATCCTAAGGTGAAATGTAGTTGTTGAATAATCAATCCATACATGAAATACAATATGAATTGAACTTCCAATAGTAAAAGAAGCTTGTGGCAAAAGGACAAGATTCTTGATGAATAAAAAATAAGAAAACAACATGTGAGGGAAGTTAATCAAAGTAGAATATATAAAATAAAGTGCAAAATATTCAATAAAATTAAAAAAATTGAAATAATGATGTAAAATAAAAAGTTAAAAAATAGAGTAGCCTTTAGAGAATCTTAACATGGGTGGCCATCTCCCCCATGACTAAGTTGGAAGGAGGAGATCTAAAAGATAGAACATGCTCATCAATCACTTGGAGTATCCAAGTTACTAGTTAACTTTGATTCAAGGAAAGGTTTCACTTGCTGAATGTTGACTAGCAAATGCTTGTCTAGGCTAGAAGGATGGTAAATCATCATGGACCCAAAATGGAAAGTTGCATGAATAATAAGGTCCTTCCCATATTGTCTAAAATTTTATGTGTTATGGTATGTGCATGGGATTCTAGTAAAGAACCTTATCTCCTAGTTGGAATTTAATTTTCTTATCCTTAGGTCATGATGTTTTTTGGTGTGTGCCTTATGCACTTCATTCATTAATAAGACTACTAATTGATTTTCATCTAGCACATTCAATTTCATTAATCATTCACTTTGTGCTAAATTTAGATGGAGCTCAAGTTCACAAGTCATTAAAAGTATACAGAGCTATGCTTAGATTAAAAGAGTTGGTATTTTTCTATACACTAACTCACAAGGATAATAAGTAATAGGGAGTTCCCAAGTTAATTAATAAGATGTAAGAGCATCATTAAGTTTTTTGTTCCAATATTTCCTATATGTACTAATAGTAAATGTTAGTATCCTAGTTATCTTTCTATTTGTGATATCTACTTGACTGTTAGCTTGAGGATGGTATGGAGTTGTTAGTTTGTGTTCCATCCCCAAGCATTGCATCAATTTTCAAAAAGTTGTACTTGTAAAATATGTTCCATTGTTAAAAATAAGTACCCTTGGCATACCAAACATTTTTTACCACATTCTTTTCTACAAACCATGTCTTCGTAGAGGATGAATAGTATGTGATAATAGCAACTTCAATCTATTTGGTATAATAGTCAACTACTATGATGATGTACACCTTTCCATTGAACATGGGGTTGATGAACTCGATGAAATTAATGCCCCAAAGATCGAAAGGCTCCAATGGTTGAATCCACTATTGGGACCCTTCCATCCATATAGTCATCTCTCCATCTCTATGACAACATTTACATAAATGGAAGAATTAATGGGCATCCTTGAAGATGGTTGGCTAGTAATATCCTACCATGAGAATTTTAATGACCATCCTTCTCCTAGCATAATGGCCCCTACATGGACCTTCACAAGCATCCTGGAGGATTCAAAGTTGATCATTGTTGAGCATGCACCATTATACCAAGCCATAGGTGCAAATCATGTAAATTTTACCCTTGATTTGCATGTAGTGTTTGGCCTAGTTTAGAAATCATTGTTTCTTCCTAGTATCCCATTCTTGTGGCATCTCCTAAGTGAGTAGATAGGAGAGGATGTCATTATACCAATCAATACCTTCAAGACTTTACATTTCAATAGTTTTGACAAAGAGAAGTTTATCTAAAAATTGATCAGATAAAGGCCCCTCATTCTCTTTGTGGTCCTATTGTAACCAAGACAAGTGGTCAACAACCATGTTCTCAGTTTCCTTTCTATCCACCATGATGAGATCAAACTCCTATAGGATTACTAGTTACCATATGACACAGGGACTCACCATTGATTTGTTCATGAGGAACTAGATAACACTATGATTTATGTGTACAAAAAATTTATATCCAAGTACATGGTGCCTAAATTTTTCTAAAGTGTCCACTATTTCCATGAGCTCTTTCTTCATGATGATGTAGTTTGAGTATGTCCATACAATGCTTTACCTTGCACAATGGACATAGTAAGGATGTTTTTGGTCAGCCAATTATGTAAGAACATCCCTTAAAGCATAGTTAGATGCATCAGTCATAATGTGAAATGGTTTAGACTAGTCGAAAGCTTGTAGAATTGGAGTTTCCATGAGCTTTCTTGCATTCTTGCATTTCCTAGTCTAAGTGAAAGGTACATCCTTCTTTATCAGCTCCACCAATAGTTTCACAATTTTTAAGAAGTTGTCAATGAAGCACCTATACTAACTAGTATGACCAAGGAATGACCTTACATCTTTAACCATTTTAGATTGCATGGTGATTCCTTAGATGAATTGTACTTTTTTCGGTCCATCTCAATTCCTTTATATAAAATTTTGTGTCTCATCAAAATGCCTTCCTGGACCATCAGGTGGCTTTTCTGCTAGTTGAACATTAAGTTAGTCTTCACACATCTTTGAAGAACCTACTCAAAATGGTTAAAGACTTGCTCAAATGTAGCACCATAGGTAGAGAAGTCATCCATGAAGACTTCTACCTCCCTACTAATTTATTATTGAAAGATGCTGAGCACCAAGCATTGGAATATTGTAAGAGAATTGCATAGGCTAAAGGACATCTTTCTATATGCAAAAGTCTCCTAGGAACTTGTAATGTAGTTTTTCCCTAGGCCTCTGATGCAATATGGTTTTGGTTATCGCCACTATAGCCATCTAGAAAGCTGTAATATCAATGCCTTGCTATGATGTCTAACACTTGATCAGTAAATGGCAATGGAAAGTAATCCTTAAAGGTTTCCATGTTCAAAAATCAAAAGTCTATATAGAATTTCTATTTTCTCCCTTTCTTAGGTACAATAATGAGTGGGCTAACCCATTTTCTATTCACAATCAAGTAGATGAACCTAGCCTTAAGGAGTTTTTCAACCTTCTCTTTAATAACCTACTTCAATTTGGGGTTCAATCTTTATTGTAGTTGCCTCTTTAGCTTGATGGATGAGTCTGTATAGATGTGATGTTGGTATACCCATGGGTCACTTCCTATAAGTTTGTGATATGACCAAGCAAAAACTATTGGTTGTTTGTTTACCATCTTTAACAACTTCTATTTTTATTCTTGAACAAGATTGGCATTGATGATTACTAGCTTGAGATTTATGAAGAAAGCATATTCCATATTTTTCAATAAATCCTTTAATTCAAAGGACTCTTTTTTAAATTGATTAGAGATCTCCAACTCTCCCCAATCCATGTTACTTTGCATGTGGAAGAGTTGGTGATGGAGTTGCTTCATTTCATTCATTTTTCAACATAGGTGCTAGTGAGGCTCTTCGATGATTCCATGCACATGGTGGATTTAGCTTGGTGATTTGTTATTAGCCACTAGGTATCCTCTTATTTTGTGACTACTGGGTACACTCAATGGTTATCATCCACATTCACAACAAACATCATGAGGTTTAGCACAAATCGGTAGGATAAGACGATCCATAGGTGTTGGTCATAATGTCCTCCACTAGCCCTAAAGAGATAGTGATGAACTAGTCTGCAAGCTCAAGTTTGATGTTGCTCTTCTAAATAGGAGGTAGGTTCTAGGTCATATACATTTCTTGCAAGATTAAGTTTACCTTGGAACATGAGTCCAATAAAGGCTTGCATGGTTCATTTCTTGTAATCTATAAATAAATGACAGGACACCTAGGATCAAATCGTTTCCTAGAAAAGTGACCAACCTTGATCCAATCATTAACCACATGGATCAAGATAATAGTGTGGATGTTGGAGGTCTTTTAGTTTGAAGGTAGCTCGATGATAGTATAAAAGGTAGAGATGGTAGGATTAATAGCCATACCTACCTATGAGGGTTTCAAGGTGCCATCAATTCTAAGGAATGATCTCTTACAAGTCTTTTATTTAGAACCACTCGGATGGATGTCCAACTATAGATTTATTACCCTTTTAGTGTTTCTCTATTGCGGTTATGATGGAATTTCACCTTCCATGGATGGAGCAAGTGGCAAAGGTATAGTTGGTTATGGGGAAAGCATTAACAAATGATGTGGAGGATGAAAAGGAAAAGGGGACTTCACCCTTGAAGAATGTACTTTGTAGTATTCTTGAGGGTAGTAATGGTAAAGGAAGGAAGTGTAGCTAGAGGAGTCATGTGGGAACATAGGCTAGTGAACATAATATCCATAAGGATTTGGTTATTGGTAGGGATACTACTACTATGGTGGTGGCATTCCCCATGATTGTGGGTGATACTACTTCTGAGGTTGAGGAGGAACTCAACTTGGATAATATATTGAGTCATAAAATTGCTACCTATAATTTAATTATGGATAAGTTAATTGTCTAGGTGCTTGCCTCTTTGAAAACTTGAGATTCAATGCATACACCCTAGACTCTTGCAGATGTGATAACACTAAGAAACATCCCTTGGGATGTTCATATTGGCAAATCCCATATCCATCATCATTTGTTTCAGAACCTATAACCTCTTCAACTATTGCAACCTTCCCCTTGTTCTAATATTAACCTTTCTTTGTGTCCTTATTGTTCCTTTTTTCTTGACAATTACTCCCTTGGACCTTTCATTCCTTTGCAATTTTTAGAGCTATTTGAAACTTCTCATCTAAGGAATCTTACATTTTATCTACCTTGATCAATATCTTATTGACAAATCTCTATATCAACAAAGTCATTTTTTGCACTAGTTCATCAAGTGGT
Organism: Gnetum montanum; assembly: GCA_015680685.1. Classification (NCBI taxonomy): domain Eukaryota; kingdom Viridiplantae; phylum Streptophyta; class Gnetopsida; order Gnetales; family Gnetaceae; genus Gnetum; species Gnetum montanum. The sequence goes on along the minus strand of MNCI01018006.1, from coordinate 183,193 downwards.
TCCTCCCCATCTAAGTCACAAAAACATACCTCCCTTTTTTGAATAGAGGGGTCCTTGTTATACTCCTCTGCACTTTCATGCTTTTTCAACTCCCCTTCTTCTTTAGCCACCTAGTCTATGAGCCTTTAAATTTGATGGGCCTACATCTCAAAAATTCTTCCCTAGGAATAAACCCCAAAGGTTTTCCTTGTTTCATTGATGAGCCCATCTATGATATGGGGAAGTTATTCCTATTGAAAGTACCCATGGCATGGCCATTGATGTAATAAAGAGTAGCACTTGCCTAGTGCTATGTCCAAAGACTCATGATTTTCTTATTTCCATTCTTGGATCTACCTCCATAAGTTGGACACTCTAGAGTACATTTGATACTTATCATTAAAGAGTTCTAACATAGTACTCCATCAATGAATGGATTCTAGTTCAAAGGATTAGTACCAACTTTCTACTTCCTTAATTAGTGTCCATGGAAATAATTTCATCTTTTTTCATTCATTCTCTATGCTTTGCAAGGAACAAGCATCATGAAAGGTTTGGAGATAATTTTGTGGATTTGAGTTATATCCCCCTTTAAACCTAGGGGCATTATTCATATCTATCCTCTTGATTCTGCTACCTTTCTAATGTCTTGTTGCAATTTTAACTACCTCTAAAATTTTGAGCATATTTTAGGTAGCTAGCAGAGGCTCATCATTTTAATGATGATCATGGTGGCCCTGTTCATGGCCATGATGTCTATAATGAGTTCTATTATTCCTTCAGTCCCTATGATGCTTCTCTCCCCCTTGTGGTTGTCCCTAGTTTTGATCCTGATCAGTATGATGTGATCAACAATCATTTCTACCCCATCGATCATCTCCATCCTAATCTCAACTACTCCTCCTTTTATCTTAACTCCTCTTCCCTCTATCAAATATTAAGGAATAATACAAAGAAGATGATGAGGATGAAGAAGAAGGAGCACAAAAAGAACAATGTTAGCTAGTTTCTCTCCTTAAATCCCTACCCTAATCCATGTATTTTTCTTTATTTTTCCTCTAATCATTATCCTTACCCTTGAATGAGTAACTATAGTTGTTTTCTTTTGAGGCTCCCTAGTCTTGAGACCATATTTTCCATCACCAAGTTTCTTCAAAGTTGACTGGAACCTTTGGTTAAGGATCTCCTCATCATAGAGAGGAGAAGAATCTATGTATTGGGATTGGCCAGAAAATAAATCCTCGTCCTCTTTATGCTACTACAAAAATAAGTGTGTTAGGACCCTCTTGTCTTTAGAGGTTTCATATCGCATCCTCACTTACTAATCCTTCTTACACTAAGCCTTGGTGGGATGATAGTCTATGTAGGTGTAGTCTAGGACTTCATATTTCAAGTTAAGTGTAGCAATGCCCAACTTGATGAGATTGTTCATTAACATGGCAAGAATAGTTCGATCTAGAGGCAACACAATGTTGCCTTTCATGTCCCTTCAAAACATTTGTTCATCTTGATATAGGATAAATATGAAACCTAGAATATTGGAATATGAATGAGAATAGATAATCCTTAGTTGTTGAGGCTTCTTTGAGGCTCCCTATAGTTGGTTTGATTTGTCTATATGTGGTGGAGATTCATCCTTGTGAGAAGAAGACATATTAGTGATTGATAAAAATAGTATGCCTTTTGGTATTTTATTTTTTTAATAGTTGGCCATTGAATGGTCTTTACAACATCTTTGTATAACTTCACAGTTTTTTCCTACTTAGTACACTTAGCTAAACTAAAATCCCCAACAATGGCACCAATGATGCACACTGAGTATACCCTATAGTCAACCATATGAATCACAAGCGTGTACTAGTGATTCAATCAAATTTTGTGGACTTAGTTCTTAAGTTTACCAATAGTCCTAAACTATAAGTCAAGGAATTTCATGATCGTTGTCTTACTAACTCACACTTGTGTGTGTTATGTGTATAGTTAAATGTGAGTTTAAGGTATATGATATTTGTTTTTATTTATATTTTTATATTTTTTATCTTAAGTTTTATATGGAAAACTAAATATATAATGATTAATTATTTTAACTACCTAACTATTCTAAAGGCTAACTACACTATTATAAGTAGTTGTTCTTGCTTGCCGCACACATCCCAAACTTGTACAAACGATGCTAGGTTACCAAGTGATGATTACTGAGCTTACCAAATAGCCACTACTGGGATTACCAAGCATTATACATTATGTTCAAAGTAGTTGCACTTATGTATTCATGGTTAATTACATTAAGTATTTATGACTTGGAATATAAAATGCATATAAAATAAAGTGCTAGTATGGAAGATTAAACTCATCCAAGTGCTACAATGAATGTCAGAAATCTTGACTTTATTGCCATTCATGCCAATGTATTTAGGTATATGGCACTTGAATAAAGTTCCATACAATCTGTTTCACTCATATTGTAGGCACTCAAAGGAAAATATTCTAACTCTAGGAAAGACAAATTGCAAGGGTTTTGCTATGCTATTGACACAATGTTCCATAAATGCAATTGGTATTCACCTTTATATAAGCTGTGCCTACATCAGTGTCAATGTCAATGTATCTGCATCAACGCATGTTATCATGTGTCAATAGGGCTACATAAGTGCATGCCCATCCACGCAATGTAGATACATGACACTTCATCACATTAGAGAAAAAAATATCATTTAAACCATTCACCATTGTTATTTCACCATCAATGCAATGTAGATACATAGTGTCATGTCACCAGCCCTTGCAGCATCACATTGTGAAATTTAACATGTGATGGATACCACGTATACATGTGTGCCTTTACTTGAACCCATCATCATGCTAATTTATTATGCTTATTATGTTAGCATTCTTCTAACAAATTCAAGCATGAGTTCTTTTTTGTCCTTTGTCTTCTATGGGGGGTGTCAGACCCTGAAAAGAAGTTCTATTGATATTAACAGTGTATGAGTTACAATAACTTGAACAAGTCATAGGGTTAAGGGGAAGGGGAAGCTGAGAGCACTCTGCATGAAACTTCAGAATAGCGTTATAAATAAACGAGTATTAAAGGAGGAAACCCAAATTGGGGCACCACCAAAAGTCCACCCATGCTGACTCATTACAAAATAAATGACATAGAATTAGATAACGAAAGAAAAAAAACAATTCTTGATTTAGGATAGAGAGTTCTTTTTTTTCC
>MNCI01018006.1:161562-179968 GCA_015680685.1 Gnetum montanum | reverse complement strand
GGGGGGGTGTCGGACCCCAAAAAGAGAATTTTATTAATAGAAAACAAAATTTAGTACATAAGCTACTTCAAGACATATAGATTGAGGAAAGGAGGAAGAGAAACCGTGTTGACTCAGACTATTATATAGGAAACATGTTAAACTTAGCATTCCATAAGGTGTGGAAATGCATTCCAGAGATCAACCATTTGCTGAAATGTGTGTATCTTTTCCAGGATGTGGATTGTCGAATGAGAACAAAGGTGGAAGAAAGAGGAAAAAGGCCAAATGGTATAGAAAACTGTGGCTTAATTAGGAGACTTTCTTGTGAAGCGAGGCTTGATGATGGTGATTATTTGGATCTCCGATATGACTCTATCGCTACAATAAGAAAAACAACTGGTTAGCATTCATCTTGAATTTTGGGGCTTGAGATATAATTTGGAAATGAACATGCCAAAGAATTTGCATTTTTTCCAAAGTAGTTAGTTGTAAGGAGTTTGAAATAATTGTCTTTTGAAAAAGTGTGGTACATCTACGTTTCCAAATATTATATAAGATGATGGGCATAAGGATCTTCCATAGGAAATGAGAGTTTTTGGACCTGATAGGTAAGAAACCAAACATTATGGCCTCTTGTGTAAGAGTGCATGAGGGAAAAACCTTAGAAGCCTAACAAAATTCTTCTAACAAAATCCTTATTATATTAGCATTCTTCTAACAAAATCGGGCATGAGTTCTTTTTTGTCGTTTGCCTTCTATGAAAAAAATATGGGCTTATTTACCGTTTTTTAAGATCATCCCACAGTAATTATTCTATGCATATTTTGAAAGTTTTTGAAAATTCAAACTCCCACTACATTTGCAGTTTTGGTTGCTGGTAAGGAAACGGCAGAAACAGACACGGCGGAAGATACTACGACGATGACAAGGAGAAGGAAAGGCAAGGAAATGCAAACCGTAACAATGGATGAAGCATAGTGGTTCCATGCCCTTTATTAGCTTTATTAATGTAAATGCTGGGCCGAGTATCTGAACATGGTCATCTTTTCCGAAATGATGCACAGACCTGTCTGTGTTATTGCAGTCGTCAGTCACACCATGCTGCAAACCTTTTATCTTGAAATCTTGCAATCGTAGGGCCGCCCCATAGTAATCATCATTTATAATCTGATACAGTATTCCTCAATGCAACTAAATATTCATTTTTTTAGTTAGTGTTAGATTGTTTTCTTATCTTGTGTAACTTTTGGTCAAGTTAGTGGAATTGTGTAACTTTTGGTCAAGTTAGTGGAATTGATTTCATTTGAGTGGATAACTAGAACTTGCTGAAAAATAAAATTGCTGAGAATGTTTGTAGGTACTAATCTCAATCATGGTTTATAGTAGGGTTTTCAGCAAATATGGACCATTTGTTATTATTGGGTTATCTCTACATGTTATTTTCTTTATACAAAGAATGTAACCTTGTTTGCTTTGGGTCATCAATTCTAAATGTACCTTATCAGGTGTATGCAGAGAATTGGCTGCTAAATTTCCAATACATTCATGGTATTTGGCATTATATCAATTTTAACTCTCTTTTTTATGTTGACTATCATCACTGAAACAAAGGGGCATTGAGAAAATCATAAACATGTTAAAAGTAAAATTTAGGAGGCTTAGTTTCAAATTTTGGAAGAATATTTATGATCAATCATTTGCAAAGAAAAGTGTCATTAATAAAACTGAACTTAATTTGGTAGAGTTCACACTCTAACAAGGAAAAGAAATGATATATTTTTGCTTTTGAGTTACACTTAAAAGAGAAGTCTTTATTAGTGATCCTTTTAGGACTTAAATGATATATTTTGTAGCGTTTCATAGTCATGCAATCAAAGTGACACATTGGTAAATGATATCACCATGGCTAATACGGGTTTTTGATGATACTCCCTTAAGAGTTATTTCTATTTAAACTTTTAAGTTACTTTTAATTTAGTAACATTCCGTATAGAACTACCTTATAAAATGCTAATTTTCCTTTAAATATTTATGCACTCATTTTATCTATCATATTTAAAACTTTAATAACAGACAATTGATTATTTTGACATAATTAGGTCAATAAGTCAAAGTGTTCTCTTTTTATGTAATATTAATGTTTGTTATTTCATTCCAAACCCTATTCATAAATACAAAATCTTAACATGCAATATGATTTTTTCATACAATTCTATAAGTTTGTACCTTCTCTATACATTATTATTTCTATAACGAATTCCCTTGTTTGCAAAATTTACAATAAAACCTCATATTCCAAAGAAAACCACCATTACTTTAAGAAAAATAGCAACTTGAGTGGCCCAAGGGAGGTAATTAACTAAAACAAATACTAATATAGGCAAAGAAATGTAATGAGATCTATGTAAGGTTTTATTAAAAAATATGATGTTTTAATGTTGCAAAGGTATTAAGTATTACAAGCACATAAATTTTAACTCTAACACATAAGAACATCTTCAATTTCATCTATATTAGAACTTTTTTCTTTTGTAAAAGACAAATAGTAATTTGTCAAAATATTAAAGAATTACTAGTTTGATTCAGAAGCTTTTGTTATGAGGTTGCATACAAGGCTTCATACTAAGTAAACAAATCAAAAATATGTACACCATAAAATAAGAATACAAGTTTAGAACTTGACAATAGAACTTAAGAACAATCATGAATAGAAATGCCACAAACCAAAGAACCAAACATCTTAGAAGTGGTTTGGAGGCTTCTTCATGATCATTTAATGCTTTATTTTTGTTGGAAACAAGAGAAACATCCTCCATCCTCTATACTTCGAACTTGAAAGATCTAGTACTATATAGTGCTTTGAAATAGCCACATAAAAATTCCACTTTAGCCTAGTGCATGCTTAAATGTTGAATCCTTCATCTCTAGTATTAATGCAAAAGAAGGAATCTAATACAAACTTATTAATCTAAACATTGAAATCCACATGAAATCTTTTAACAATATAGCTACCTATAATGATCTCACATAGGGTCTAGAATCTAATCATACTTTAGTAATAACATCTTTACAACCCTTCATTTTAAGGAAATATGAAGCATATGTCAAGCCTAAATACTAAGTTCATATTAAACTACTAGTAAAATACTATAAATGCCTCAACAAAAATTATGTATGGAAATTAATCATTTTAGCTAATGCTAGAAATCTATTAGATAATGCCTCTGGATATTTAAATAAAGAAAACTATGAATTATAGTCAATAAAACATTAAGTTGTAAATAAAACCTACTATATGCAATCTATATATTTTAATTTCAATGTCAATAATAAGCCTAAACATGTACATCTTGTCAAATTATAATAAAATAGAGCAAAGACATCTTTGAGCATAACATTTTATCCCAAATCATCTTGTTGTTGTTTTTTTTTTTTTTTTGCCCAAAGCTCTTGTCAATCCATATAGTTGACTTATTATATTTTTTTTCCTTAGGATAAGTCTATAAATAAAACATGTGTAGATAGAAATGAATATAGTCTTTTCCATTTCCTTTACTTTTCATCTTCTATCTCTAATAAAATTGATAGAGAATGTAGTTTCAAGTATTAATTTTTATATGTTTAACTTCAATATTGCATTACATGTCGATACTAGCCTCTTATAAATAATCATTCAACATCCTCAACAATCATTTTTTTAAGCAAGAAGTAGCATTAATTAAAATGAGGCCAAACAAAAAAAATATTTTTGCTTTCATTAGTCTTACACAAAATAAGCAAATTTGGTGAAAGAATTGAGTATTATCTGGTGAAAGAATTGAGTATTCATCATAAAAGATTAAGGTAAGTAAAGAATACCTGGTTGTAGAGAAAAAAGACAAGGTTAAAATCTATGGATGAAAATACCTTATTTCTTGGAGGTGAGTAAAAAATACTTACTCTGAAGTAGGTAAAAGTAGCATGGATTACTGCAAGATGGCCGTAGGTGCTGAGTCTAATGTAGCATTTCAAAATGCAAGAAGGGTTTGCAAGGTGTTGCGGTAAGCAAAAAGCGACTTCAATAGCACAGATCTGTTGAGGCCACCTTTCACCCATGCTATGCATGGGGCCTTGTTGAACTAATTTAATATTTAAAAATAAAATATAAAATTTTAAAAATAAGATAAAATGCAAACTTAAGGTTTTGTGTGTGTTTTACGGGGAAAAGGTGGCAGTAATTAGGGTTAGGTTTCTCCTTCTCTTCTTCCTCCGCCGCTATAAGAGGAGGGGGAGAGGGAGGCTTTTGTGGGGAGGCAAATCCGACCCTGCTTTTACCAGGATTCGGTCCTCTGTTGGAAGTTTTCCTGTTTTACCAGGTTTCGATTTTCCGTCGCAGCAGGTCTCGCAGGGTTTGGTCTCGAGAGCTGCGATGCTCACGCAGGCTGTCACGACGACCCTGCCAATGCTTCTTTCGTCTGCCTGGCAGCCACCACCTCGAGATCTTAACAGTCTGCATCCGTTCGTCGCTACCCGCATCGCCATTCGCTCGTATTCCGCCGTGCAGCACCACCTGTTCGTCTGCCGTCGCGCAATGCCATCTGTTAGCCCACCGCCGCACACGCATCCTTCTTCTTCGCCTGCTGTCGTAGATCTGCACACACAGACGCCAGATCTGTCAAATCTGCCAACCCCTCGGCCAGACTTACGCAAACCATGGTTGGGTCTAGACGCTACCGCGTCCCTCGCTGTAGGCGAAACTATGACGCCTCTCTGTCTTCCGCACCGCCGCTATTTTTCTCCGCCTGCCGCTGCGCATCCTTCTCTGCCCCGGCCGCACGCGAAACAGCAACCTCTCTCTGTTCTCCCACCTGCAGTATCCTGTTTTTCGCTACTGCCCGTGCCGCCACCTTGGTCTGCCGCCCGCACCTGCGCGCTCTGTTCCTCTGCCTTCGCCCCAGCCTGCACCTATGCAAACGCTGCAGAGCAGCAGCATCACCTTTCTTCTAAGCTCACCCGCTTCCACTCCAAAAACTTCACCGCAAAGCAAATTCCTCACCCGGCCATTCCAGGTAGCAGCAACGATCCTCTCTGCGAAACGCTGCAGCCGGTGAACAAATGGGAACAAGAAGCGTCACGTGAATCTCTGCAAAACACCGAGAAATCCGACGCACTGCCACCAGACGAAGATGGATATTTGAGTTATTTATCATTTGGAAATTACACGAATTATTCTAAGTTTCCGATATTAAATTAAATTGAAGTACTTAAATATTAAATTAAATCCAAGCTTTTATTTTGATATTTTGTTTAAAATATTGTTATTATTGTTTGTCACATTGCCCTTTCCAGCTGAGACTATTCCCGGGTTTCCGTACCCATATGGGAGGCGCCCTAGGAGATAGTCTCCTCAAACGAGTTTTTCACAGGTGTTCGCATGCCCAAAATTTACGCATCAACACCTTTTTCGCACTAGAAGGAGGGCAGTTTCTCAACCTTATCTTTATTTTCCTTTTATGTCTCTTTTTCTTTAAAAAATATAAATTATCATTTCTTTTATTACTTTCTTTAATTTTTGCCCCTTTATTTTAATTTTATTGCTTTATTTTAATTTCAAATTTTCAAAATTTCCAAATTTATATTCTAGCAATCCTTTTAATTTATTTTTCTGAAATTTAATTTACGTGATTTAAATTATTTTACTTTTTATTTACTTTCCTGAAATTTTACGATTTCAATTTTTCTTTTAAAAATTTTAAAATTGAAAATAAAAAAAATATAGTATTCAAATGTTTTCTTTATTTTCTTTAATTTTCACAGTTTATTAGCATTTTACATTTCTTGTTATTTTTTTATTTTATGAGTGACCTTTCTTACGGAGTATCCTAACAAAGAACTCATACTCCTACCCCTAGTTNAACACATGACAAGAATTCAAAAACAAGTTTTTAAATCAATTTGACAAATTTACAAGCCCTGCTATCGCATCAAGCAATTTTACCAGCCTAAGAAAGCTACACGGGGAAAACATTAGGGATTATAATCTTAGATTCCTCCATCAACTTGCCGATGTGCCAAATGAGATGCGACAACAACCAGATGGTATTCTCAACTTCTATCTCTCTACCATCGATCCATTCTTTGCTTATGCTATCAAATCTGATCCCAACATAATGGAAATACAAAGTGCAATGTCAAAAGCTGTGGAATTAGACAAATAACCCTTATGAACAACATCGAAACCCAGTTTGGGATGATGAGTGTCAACAACCCGATGCAATCAAATCCACTCCTGCCAAGTTTTCAAACACCTACTATTATGCCTCAAGTTGTTTCTCCTTTTCAATCAACTCCACCTTTAAGTAATTACTCACAAGGCCCCATGTCCTCTACATTCTTACCATCCAACACTGGTATGAATGATGACGAATCAAAAGCCTTGATTCAATCCATCATAAACCCAAATGGGACATCAAATTCTGTTGAACCACCAACCCAAACTCAAAATCAGATGACCCAAATACTTACTTCACTACAAAAACTATCCAATGAAGTAGTTGAGTTAAAGAGAAACAATAGTAAAAGCCCTATACAACCAGGACAACCAAGTACATCAATCAATGATGATTATTGTCGTCTTCATAATACGAGGCAACATTCTGAAAAGACTTGTCCTCAATTCATGGCATTGTATGGTGACAATACCCAAGGGCAACAAAATGGAAAAGCCCCTATCATGGTTCTTGATGTACCTCATGAGACAGAAAATGAAGAGGTTTCCTCATTAGAACAAGTCATGGTAGGCGACCCTAACCCACACAACACTCGCTACCGTAAAATCAGTGACATTATGAATGCTACACAACGACAAACTAGAAACAATTTCTATACACCTCCAAACAAAAGAGTTCCTAGTCAAAACAATGGAAACAATCAATCTGGGTCATCCCAAGTAATTGCCCCACAACAACCAAACCCCCCATCTGTACTTAGGAGAGTTCCATCTCAACAAGAAGCCAAAGATGAACCTAAGAATTATGATTTGGTTGAGGACTTAAAAAGAGTGAAAGCCAACATTTCGATGTATGACCTTCTACACTTTAACGAAATGAAAGAAGTGATTCGGGATATGGTTCATACACCTGTAGCCCAAAGAGAAAAATCCCCAATTCCCGAAAGGCATGTTCACTTTGCAGAAAGTCCTAACACGTTACCAGTACAAAACATGGATAATTCTATGTCTAGCAAAAAGGATCATCCCCCTTTTCTAACCACTTTGATTATTTTAGGAAAGAATGTCCATAACTGTTTAATGGATTCAGGTGCAACTGTTAGTGTTATGCCTCTTGACATTTGTAACACCTTAGGAGCACAAATGATACCACAAACTAAAAGTGTAATTCAACTTGATGGATCTAGCGTACCTGTAGTAGGGTTATTAAAAGGAGTAAAAGTACAACTTAAGAAATACCCTACATTTACATGTTATACAGACACCCTAGTAGTTGACATGAAACCCACATATGGTGTGCTCTTATCTAGAACTTTTGGAGCTAAGTTTGGGGGCTTCTTTAGGTCAGATTTCTCAGAATTATTGATCCCTATCAAAGGAAAATCTAAATACATGACTATACCCCAAGAACCCTTCTACAAACAAGTAGTAACAAACTTGGATCAACAAAATCAATCTTTGGAAGATCGAAATACTAATCTTTATGTTGGGGTTATTGAGGTTGAGTGTAGTGAACATGTTGAAAATGACTATGTAAGTGGAACTACAAAAAGTACTATCTCTTATGAAGACCCCATCAAATCCTATCAAAGTTCTAGAGAAGGTGAAGAAAACTATGGAGACACCTTACTTTATCAACAAAACGATAGATTTTGTCTAAGTGATCCACCACCTTTAGGGGAAGACAAAGATATAAATAAGTCCTTACCTCTTAAAACATTTGAAGGTGTGATAAATTTTAACAATACATCCATGAAACATTCTCCTGGAAAAGCTATATCCGATGACCCACCAAGACCTAGACCTATCATTAAAACTTATATTAAGGAAAAACTTTATAGAAAATGATCAAGCAAGGTAAAAGTAGGTCTTGATTTTCATAATCTTAAGCGTCAAAAAATTGTCAAGAGACGGTTCAATAAAAAACATCCAGTCAAAAATTTTCAAGTAGGTGATCTAGTCCTCAAGAGAGATAGAACGTCTGGTCAGACTGGCCCTCAAACTAAGTTTTCACCTATGTGGTCGGGCCCATTCCAAATTGTAGACATCACTGCCCCAAATGTATTTAAGATTGCTGATTTGCAAGGATATAGGTTAAATAGGAATTTTAATGCATTTCATTTGAAACATTTCTACTCAGGTACCCCACGTGGGCATCTGGTAGATTCTTAGTTTGCCATTTTCTTTCCCTTTTCATTGCATTTCATATGTATATTATTGCATTTTCATATTTTGCTTGGATTTCCATCTTTTCTTTCTTAGCATATTGTTTTGATTATTGTGTTCTTTATGTGATTTTAATAATCATCGGTCATTTGAGTTACTTGACATTGGGCCATCTTAACACCATTGAAAAATAATGCAGGTATGTTACAATTTACTATTACTATGATATAACGCTATAAAATCTACTCTATATTTTATACTGTAACTCTTTTCGATTGATTCCAAGGTTTCAGTTTATTTGTTATGTTTGATTATGGAGCATTTGATTTATACAAACTTATCATGCTATCATCATGATCATGTGAGTGTAGGATATGCGATGTTGGAGAGTGGTTAGTCATAATTACTAGGTGACCTTGACAAATTTCATCCTATCCTCTCATAAGCCCAAGCCCTCAGGTATGATGATCCATGGCTATCCTGTGAACAACAGGGTGAAGTGTGTTCATTTCTACTTGAGAACCCTTAGCCACCCAGGAGACCTGCTATGATGCCACCAATCAAAAGCACATACACGAGGGTTGAACTGCACCATGGGCAAAGTTTCCAAAAGGACCATGCTCTTTGGCAGTGCAGCTAATCGGCCAGACTCGTGTTGGAATTCCTACCTCAAGAATGAAGTACACCATGAGCAAAGTTTCCTTAAAAATAAAACAAAACAAAAAATGAGGACCGTGTTCATTGGCAGTGTAATAAGTTCTTGAGTGTGATGGGGTCCGGCAGCAATCCTCACCCTAACCTCCATCTCCCCCTTTTAAATTTAAGTTTTTCAAAAAGTGAAAAAGACAGAAAGAAAAAAAGAAAAAAAGGTGAAAAAGAAAAAAAAAACCAAGGAAAAATCTGAAAGTTGTGGCTTACTATGATCTAACATGAGTTTTAGCTCATCCTCCTCATTAAGTTTTGTATAAGTCACTTCTCAAAATAGTCTGCATACTTTTTCTGTTACCTTGTGAGGATATTGAAAATGAGAGCTTCATTATATATCTATATATACATATAATATAATTACACATATATATCTATAGATCTTAGTCAAAATACCAATAAATTAGATTTTAATGGTTGTTTGGATGGCCTATGTCGGTGTCTCCTTTGGTTATTTGGTTACTTTGATCATGTTTAGAACATTATAGTTTATTTCCAAGTTTGCATTTCTCGTTTTATGCTGTTTTGTTTTTCCCCACCATTTGCATTTTCATTTAAAATTTTCTAGTCCTTGCACTTGCATGCAATCTATAGTTTGGGGGCTAAGTGTTGAGGCCACCTTTCACCCATGCTATGCATGGGGCCTTGTTGAACCAATTTAATATTTAAAAATAAAATATAAAATTTTAAAAATAAGATAAAATGCAAACTTAAGGTTTTGTGTGTGTTTTACGGGGAAAAGGTGGCAGTAATTAGGGTTAGGTTTCTCCTTCTCTTCTTCCTCCGCCGCTATAAGAGGAGGGGGAGAGGGAGGCTTCTGGGGGGAGGCAGATCTGGCCCTGCTTTTACCAGGATTCTGTCCTCGGCTGGAAGTTTTCATGTTTTACCAGGTTTCAGTTTTCCGTCGCAGCAGGTCTCGCAGGGTTTGGTCTCGGGCGCGATACTCGCAGTGGCCACAACGCTCGCATTGGCCGCGGTACTTACGGGAGCAGCGGTGCTCACGCAGGCTGTCATGACGACCCTGCCAACGCTTCTTTCGTCCGCCCGGCAGCCACCGCCTCGAGATCTTAACAATCTACATCCGTTCGTCGCTACCTGCGTCGCCATTCGCTCGTATTCCGCCGTGCAGCACCACCTATTCGTCTGCCTCCGCGCAGTGCCATCTGTTCGCCCACCGCCGTGCACGCATCCTTCTTCTTCGCCTGCTGCCGTAGATCTGCGCACACAGACGTTAGATCTGTCAGATCTGCCAACCCCGCGGCCAGACTTACGCAAACCGCGGTTGGGTTTGGACGCTGCCACGTCCCTGGCTGCAGGCGAAACTGTGACTCCTCTCTGTCTTCCACACTGTCGCTGTTTTTCTCCGCTTGCCGCTGCGCATCCTTCTCTGCCCTGGCCGCACGCGAAACAGCAACCTCTCTCTGTTCTCCCACCTGCAGTATCCTGTTTTTCGCTGTCGCCCATGCCGCCACCTTGGTTTGCCGCCCGCGCTGCCACCTTGGTCTGCCGCCCGCACCTGCGCGCTCTGTTCCTCTGCCTTCGCTGCAGCCCGCACCTGCGCAGACGCTGCAGAGCAACAGCATCACCTTTCTTCTAAGCTCGCCCGCTCCACTCCAAAAACTTCACCTCAAAGCAAATTCCTCACCCGGCCGCTCCAGGTAGCAGCAACGATCCTCTCTGCGAAACGCTGCAGCCGGTGAACAAATGGGAACAAGAAGCGTCACGTGAATCTCTGCAAAACACCAAGAAATCTGACGCACTGCCACCGGACGAAGATGGATATTTGAGTTATTTATCATTTGGAAATTACACGAATTATTCTAAGTTTCCGATATTAAATTAAATTGAAGTACTTAAATATTAAATTAAATCCAAGCTTTTATTTTGATATTTTGTTTAAAATATTGTTATTATTGTTTGTCACATTGCCCTTTCCAGCTGAGACTATTCCCGGGTTTTCGTACCCATACGGGAGGCGCCCTAGGCGATAGTCTCCTCAAACGAGTTTTTCACAGGTGTTCGCGTGCCCAAAATTTACGCATCAACAAGATCTATCCACCATTTTGGGAAAGATGGGCTGCGTGAAGGTCCCTGACCACAAACACAGGACGTCATTGTTCTTAATCGCTTCGTTATAGTTTGTGTCCTTTGTCAAAGACTCTACCTCGCCTGTTCAAGCAGTGGAAGCACGTGACCTGAATCTATTAAAATATGCATGGAACAGTTACCATGGATGATGGTGGAAGTAAGCAGAGATGACATGCATATATGGTCTGCTTCACATGTCAATTTTCATCTTGCTATGTTGCATCGCTGCTGACCAGCCTTGCATTTATTGCAAAAGGACCAGATGAAAATCTAAAAACTTGTTACACTGCACCTACTACACGACGAAGAAGCGGTGCAGCTTGCGCTCAAGTTTGCAAATATTATTGCACACCAAATTTTTGTTTTATAATCGAGAGAAAAAGGGTAGAGGATGCTCAAGGATTTGCAGCGGGAGCGGAAGTTGAAGAAAGTTGGAAATAGTTTTACACTGCTGAGCGCCTCAAAAACAGCATAAAAATAAAATAAAAAAGCCATCTCGGTAGGATATTCAAATTTTTAAGATGCAGGCAACAAATGAGAGATAAAGAAAATAATTTTCTGTGCATAATGGTTAAGAACTTATCTATAATGGTAAGTAATATTTTGTCTATGATACTTCGAAAAGAGCTATAAATAACATTAATTAATATTTCATCTATATCCGTCACATATTTGCTCTGCACCTTCTATGTTGTATTTATGTCTTTGTATTGCAATACACAAGCAATGAAATTCAAAATGGCAAGTGCAGCATGCATGAAAAATAACAATCCATGAGAATCCAAAAATATTTTGCAACACAAGATTTATTAGCAAACTTGGAATTAGCTAACCTTCCCATCATACAATTAGAGTGATGTGACTAAAAACATTATGAAATACATCAATTTAAGCAAAATAGTAACCTGATAATTTTCAATATAGTAAATAAACTAAAATTTTAGTTAATTTTTGCAAAATTATCCCAATACATCAATTTAAGCAAAATAGTAACCTGATAATTTTCAATATAGTAAATAAACTAAAATTTTAGTTAATTTTTGCAAAATTATCCCAATACATCAATTTAAGCAAAATAGTAACCTGATAATTTTCAATATAGTAAATAAACTAAAATTTTAGTTAATTTTTGCAAAATTATTGCGACCAAATTATAAACATATATAACTAAGCTAATATAACCAAACTAGTTACGTACCACACAATACATATGCATAAGTGAACATTAACACACATAAATGAATAGACTTCAATAAATTCTAAACTTTGCGTTACCATGATGGAACAACAAAGGAGGGATACACGTGATGTGGCTTAGAATCACATTCTAGATTGCACGTAACCATGGTCGAACCACAATGGAGGAATACTTGATGTGATTTCGCACGACGCGGAGCCCATAATATAATATCGTGAGGATTAAAGCGCGTAAATGGTTAGTGGAGTGGGCAGTTCCACAAGCCGTAAGTCCGTCCCGAAGTATATGGAGCCCGTTAATGCTTGTCGGAATAATTTCATAAGCATGATGAAAAAGGCACCTTTTGATTTATGCGAGGCAAGCTGCCTTGGATTCTCTTTTCCCATTAACTGCTGTCTTGTCATTTGCGATCTTGCTCGATACCGGACAAAAAAAATAATTAATTCTAACATCGATGAAATTGAAACCGACAAAATGCTTTAGATGTGGAGAAGTTCGGAGACAAAATGAAATATACTTATACTTATTATGTGTGGCAAACACTTCAAAGTTACTATGTCTCTTTACTATTATTTTAAAGTGTTTAATTAAATTATTAGCTACTGTATGTTAAATTATTAGCTATTGTATGTTACTTTACATTACAAGAGGACATTTTAGGAATATCTAACACTTATTTTCAGTTGTTCTTTGATTACAAAAATGACAAGTTCTCTCTTCTTTTGAAATTTGTATGAATCTACTTGTTTCAATTGTAAAATAATGGGACGTCAATCTAGGCTAATTTGACATTGTAGGCAATAACAATAAGGTGTTAACCTAGTAGTAAGACTTTTGATATAAATTTCTAATTAGACTATATATCTTAGGCTCCAAGTTATGGGTTTGGTTCTAATGGGCAATGTTGACTTATAAAGTTCTAATTAGATTATTAGCTACTGTATGTTACTTTACATTAGAAGAGGACATTTTAGGAATATCTAATACTTATTTTCAATTGTTCTTTGATTACAAAAATGACAAGTTCTCTCTTCTTTTGAAATTTGGATCCATCTACTTGTTTCAATTGTAAAATAATGGGATGTCAATCTAGGCTAATTTGACATTGTAGACAATAACAATAAAGTGTTAACCTAGTAGTAAGACTTTTGATATAAATTTTTAATTAGACTATATATCTTAGGCTCCAAGTTATGGGTTTGGTTCTAATGGGCAATGTTGACTTATAAAGTTCTAATTAGATTATATATCATGGGGCATTTCACAACCCCAAATAACACATTCAATGATCATCCCAACTATGTTTATGTGTGTCCTTGGGTCCCACATGTGCTTGCCAATGGACACCCATTGGTAGGGAGGGGCAAGTACATATGTTTAAATTCTATAAAAAGCACTTTCACATGTTTTTTGTTACTTTGAGGTGATAGCACAACCCATTATGTATATGGCAGGGTAGATGTGGCCGACTAATAAGAAGGGTCCCAACACGACGATACACCAAATAGGTAAAAACTACGATCACACCAGGTAGGTAAGAACCTAATTCACAAAGTGAGTGTCATACCAAGTAGAAAAGAATCTAATCCAAAATTAAAATTTTAGATATTAACTCCATTAAAATTTGAGATGTTAATCAAGTTGGGTAGAACAGTGGGGCACACACTTGCAATAAAGTACAGAAGGCGGCTGAATGTTAGAATCCTTTCTTTGTATATACTCTCACACATACTTGGCGCCATATTTACGAACCACATGAAGTTAGAATATGCCCATTGTGCGATTTTGTGCTGTTTCTGTATTGCACATCAAAAATTTGGAAGGCTGCAGTAGCAAAACTGTGCTGTACGGTATGTGAACGATGAGAGTTACAGGAAATTACGTAAACACAAAATAGAATGATAAAATTAATGTTAATTTGGGAGCCTTTTTCTTAACACTGTTACTGTTACTTGGCACGATATTTTATCTTCCGCTCTTGTTTTTCTGGACAAACTGTCAAAGAAAAACCACGCCTTTCTGTATTGAACACCATGCCTTTTGAAGCTATAGGCTGCTCCTTTATTTCACTTTCTTTCTTGATTTAAAAAGGTACCTTTCCATAAAATATATTGCCGTGTGCTCCTTTATTTCACTTCTAAATAAGGTACCTTCCAGAAAATATGTTGCCTGTGCGTAGGACATGAGATCGACCAACGTAAGCCATTCACTCCTCTGAATCCTGAGCGGGTGCCTGCCATCCTTAACAGACGGTGCCTGCCATCTTTATCAACAGACGTGGATAAAGAAACCTCACCATCTTTATCAACAGACGTGGATAAAGAAACCTCAAAAACTTGCTGAACCAAGCAAGTTGCAATACGGCTTTGAATATGGATAAAGAAACCTTAAAAACTTGCTGAACCAAGCAAGTCGCAACCTCAAAAACTTGCTGAAAATATCCGGCTTTGAATATGGATAAAGAAACCTCAAAAACTTGCTTTGAATATGGATAAAGAAACCTCAAAAACTTGCTGAACAAGCAAGTCGCAACCTCAAAAACTTGCTGAAAATATACGGCTTTGAATATGGATAAAGAAACCTCAAAAACTGGCTGAACCAAGCAAGTCGCAATACGGCTTTGAATACGGCTTTGAGCAAGTTCTAATTAGATCGACAAACGTAACCGACTCACTCCTCTGAATCCTGATCCTAAAGGGTTCCTGCCATACTTATGAACAGACGCGGATGAAGAAGCCTCAAAAATTGGCTGAACCAAGCAAGGGACTCATCACTGAACGATGATGCCACCACAACAAGCGGCGCTGCTGTACATTGGCTTGGGAGTCGTGAGCTACATTCTGTGGCGAGGCCTCAATGCTTTGTCCAGGCGTTTTAGCAGGCTACCGCCAGGGCCGCCTGGGCTACCGCTGCTCGGAAATCTGCTCCAAATTGGCTCTAACCCTCCCAAATCCCTGCAGCGCTTGGCGCACAAGTACGGTCCACTCATGTGCCTCCGTCTTGGCTTCAAAACTGCAGTGGTGGTATCGTCGGCGGCCATGGCAGAGCAAGTGTTGAAGACGCATGACAGAGATATGGCAGGGAGAGATCCCATTCTCGTCTGCTGCATCTTCGGCGAAGATCGCAAGTGCTTCGTCTTCGCGCAGCCCGGCACACGATGGCGCCTGCTCCGCCGCATCTCCACCACGCATCTCTTCAGCCACGCCAAGCTTAACTCTCTTCATCCCCTGCGCCTGCGCCGCTCCCATGTAAAGGGAACCCTGCATCAGCTCCTGCAAAAGTCGGCCGACTCTGCCTCCATTAACGTCCGAGAATTTGTGTCTCGCGCATCGCTGGCTGTGCTTGGTGAGATTATATGAAATGCCATTTTTCCGTTCAAATTATCGCGATCGGAGCCTTTTAAGTTCTTGTGCGCGCTTTCTGAACATGGTTTTACGCAGTTTGATTTTGATTGTTAGAGCATCGGTAGAAATCTCGATTATAGTTTTGCCGAACAAGATTTCTTTCCTTGAAATTAGTGAACAAATTTTATGACTATGCTGACAATTGTAAGCAATGATTTTTTAAACTGAAAGGAATCATCGATATGGCTATTACTTGCAGGTTAAATTTGGAGGATGAGCTGGTTTAACTCGCGTGTCGAACCAATGCGCGCGAATTTTTTTCCTGTGGTTAATAGCGTATACTGACAGAAACCCAATCAATTGGTGATTCTAATATAATTTTATTGAAAAAGATTAATACAACTGTCAATTTTTATTGCATTTACAAAATCACAAAGGATTTTTTGAAGAGTTACAAATCCTTAACATATTTTCAAAGAAAGTTGAAAACATGATGGAAAGTTGAAACAATGATGAATGTAATACCTTAAGCAGAAAACATTTAGTAGATTACAATTAATAGTCTAATGATTAGAATGTGAGGGAAAGATTATGCAAAATAAAAAAAAAAGTTCTTCATCTTCTATGCTTTGTTTACAGAGTTTGCAAATGCAAAATATGATCTTTTCTTGGTAAATTAATCCAAAGATCTATCTCAATAAAGAGATGAGATGATGAGAGCTCATTCTTGCTCTAGTAATTTGAATCTTTAAATGAATAAAAATAAGTAAAAACAGATACTTTGTGATACAGGAAAAACCATTAAGCAAAGCAATCATTTTAATGCAATTTTTGAATGAATTAAAACTATCATTGTATTTTGCCAAATTGCTAAAAGATTTTGCAGTTAACTGTACTACATCCATTTTGCTAATTTAAATGATTGTTACGGTTGATTGTTAGTACTGCAATTCTCTAGTTTCAAGTTTTTCTTGATTACGGCAGCAGCAGGTATCAACTGCTTCACAAAATGCTATCCTCACAAAATGCTATCATCATTATATATTAATTATTGTTATTATCTTCCATTAATACTATCGTAGATTTATTTACCCTAAAATTTAATTAGAATTAAAAATATTAAAAATATTTTTTTGGTAAGTCATCTAAGTGGCAGAGTTTTTCGAATCTTTCCTCAAACCAAGTCTTGTTTGAGTTTTTAATCATTCACTGTGAGTTTTTGTGAACAACGATTCTTACTCTTCTGAGTCTTGTGAAGGATAGGTGCTATGATTTTCGGAAAAGACATGTTCCATCCAGAGTCGCAGAGGTTTGCAGAGTTCAAAGATGCACTGTGTATACTCGCAGAGAGGGGAGTGCAGTCGAATTTCATGGACTTCTTTCCGCCGGTGATGCAGAGGCTGGGGATGGATCCGCAGAGGATTGTACACGATACCAAGCTGAACAAGCTGCGCGTGTACGCCTTCTTGGATGAACTTTTTCAGCAGCGCTTCAGACGCCGCCAAAGCGGTGATGATGACCCTACAGATGTGCTCGATACCGTCCTTGACATCGCCGACTCTCAACCAGATTTCGGGCTCTACGATATCAAAGTCTACCTAGTTGTAAGATTTTCTTCGCAGCTTTTCATGGTTTCCTCTTTCATACGTTTGTTAACAGTTAGTCCACAGGCATGATGCCACGCTTAAGAGGAAATGTTTACTTTATAATGATGGTGCTTTAGAGTATACAGCAGTTTAATCAATCTGCAACCCAAGACTCGGTGCTTTAATCCATTTTTATGACTTCAAAAATATGACTTTATTATCATTCTCTTCAATATTCAACCCATTACATGTAGCTCCGGAAGACTCCAACTAATACCCCAAGGTTCTAAGCTAGGCCTGAGAGAAACAAAAACATATGGTTCTCTCCCATCTTTAACGCAGGCCTAATGATCTGACAAACAATCTCCTTACCCTTATTCTCTTCAATCTTCATAGCTTTCCTATATTTGGCCCATTGAGGCAAAATGAAAAATTATGGCACTATTTTTAATGCATTCAAGAAGTTATCTATCATCTTGTTAAATCCCGGAGTGTTTCATCTTAAGAGCTCATTTGCCTATAGTCTCCAATCAATATGTGAATAGTAAACAAAAGTCATTACTTCAATCTTTGAATAGTAAATAAAAGTCGTTACTACAGTGGTTTTATTTCCTTAATTTGAAATGATAGGAACGTGTTTCTCAAATTCTAAAATATAAGTTCTAACCATGAAGCAGCAACCCTAATACAACTTGTAATGCTAAACGAGCGATTTGCATTTCTCACACATGGAAAAAGTTATTTAGTTTTAAGTGATTTTCCTGAAAAGAATGTTCAGATTTGTGTTTAACCTAGTCCATGCAAACAGTTGTTTCTGGATCACGGATTCAACATTTTGGACCCAACTTAGCAAACAAAGCTAAAAGCCCAAATGAAATGGTCAAAGACTATTCCATTTCCATCGTATTTTTTTCAAAAAGAGATTTGTGGCCAAAGACTATCTACGAACAAAGATTCCATTTTCATCAAATTTCTTTTTCGAACGAGACCTGTGGCTAAAGGCTACCTAAAAGTCTAAAACATAGATTCCATTTTCATTGTATTCCTTGTTCACAAGAGACTTGTGGCCATATCTTTGGCTTGTCTTTAACGTTTGCTTGCACTGGGTAGGATATGTTATCTGCAGGGA
>MNCI01018006.1:107070-156681 GCA_015680685.1 Gnetum montanum | reverse complement strand
TGTGACATCAAAGGGACTTGCGGATTCTCTTTGGTGACGTCTGTGGGAGTTATCATGCAATGTGGTTGTACTAAGATACTTGTAGATCTAATGAAAAATGGAAGTAAGAGTAATCAAAAGGGCACTCATAAATCCAATGCTGTTCTAGGGGGTCCCACTAGAAAGATATGCATCCATGCCTAAAGGTTGGCAGCTTCTCTGGATTCAATATTCAAAAAAGAAAAAAAAAGAAAGAGAAAAGAAAAAGAAAAAAAAAGTGCCATAAAACAGAAGTCACTCCTCCCTTGAATAAAATGCCAAGTGATCGTACACCTTGTTGTTATAGTACTCTCATAGTTGTTCATCATGGGATGAAATAATGTGATGTCACTGGTCAGAGGATTGGACTTGGTCCTGATCTTGGAACGATGGGGTAATGACACCTTAATCATGCTTTACACACAGGATTCACTATGCCCTGGGTTAGTTACCTCAGGTCCCAATCTCTACGATGTTCATCTCATCTTACTGTTCATGTAATTGTAGCTCGTGTCATGTGTAACATAGAGTTCTTACCTCATTATGGTGATATTTACATGTTTATGTTTTTTGGAATTAGTGTGGATTACATCTAACCCTTCTAGTGCCCACAAACACTTTAAGTGTGGTTACACAAGGGCATTATAGGTTAGAAACTGCTTTGGGGAGGATCCACTTGTGTAATATTTTGTAATCTTCACTTATGACATAGCTCACACACACCATTTCTTACCCTCAGTATAATTTTAACAATTTTCTTTCCCTACTACTATCCATTTGAATAATAATGTTCCTATGTACCATTACATAACATTTTTCTTACCACCCGAGGTTTTATTGATAAAATCCACACCATCATCATTAATTGTGCCTTTCGAATTAATGGAATTCCCCTAGAAATCCTTCATAATAGCTCAATGTCCTCAATTTACAATGTTGATTTCAAAATAACCCTTAAAAATTTTTAGTATTTTTGTGATGTCTAATGTCATTGGGACCATGATATCATGTACACAATATCGCGTTCAATGTGATATCGCATACGCGATGTATCGTACGCAATATTGCATCACCACAATCTAGAAATAGGTGACCCCCTGCAACACTTAGCATCATTTTTGCCATTCACACAGGGGAGTTTTTGAAATTTTTTCTCTACGACTTGCAATTGAGCAACCCTTGCTTTTCTCACTATATCTCGCTTATTGATACTCCGATTTTCATTTCATCTGAACCTGCTTGAACCTAGAGTTTTCAGCTTAGTCGTGAGGGAGGGTCATGTGCCGAAAAGTGCCTAACCTTTTTGAAATTTATCATCGTCCAAAGGACATAATTTAGGGTAATTAACTATAACACTTAGAATATTTGTGCCCAAAAATCATTTAATCCTTAGGTATATTGGTAAATAAAAAATTGAAAAACCACCTAAGTAAAAGGGGACCCATTATTACAAACCTTTGGGCAAGATCACACAGAGATAAAATAAGATCATTAATTAAGGCAAGCAGTAGGGTATAACTCAATTTCAAAAACAACCTTACTAACGCTTGACCTGTGTAGTTGCAGATGGCCTTGAAATGTGGACAACAGGAAGGTCGTACCCAAGGTGGAAGCAAACGATCTTAGAGAGGTGGAAGATAAGGCCCTGCCGGATAACATGCAGAATAGGAGGAGCAATCATTTAGCATTCATCAAGAAGAACCTCCTCTGGGCAGGCAGAAGGAGGAGCTCCTGCAGTGCCTGAATGGGGACAACAACTCATGTTGCCCCAAGATTGCATTCAGGCTATCCATGAGAAGTCCACATTCACTGTGGTGATTGTGGAATTGAACTTTGAATCATTTGCAAAGTTTTCTCTTGAGGCTATTAGGGATCACTCAAAGGATCCCCATTATGGCCTACCCTCTCTAAAAGCGAGGCCTGGTACCTAGGAGAGATGTACTAATTTTGGCACAATAGGGAGAAGGCACCATGATTAACAATTATAATGTGACTATTGATTTCTCTGTTAAGCCATTTTGGAAGTATTAAACCTTCTGAATACAGGGCCAAAGGTTGCTCAGAACTAGCTGGACACTTTTATAACTAAGCAACTTAATAAACTATTGATAGAGAATAAAAGGATGGCTGATGAAAAGGAGAAGGCTGTTTGGGATGCCTTTGTAGCAGAGGTGCAAACTCATGTGCATCTTAAGGCACTCAAGTCCTTACAGGAAAAAACAAGTAGTTGGTTGCAGAGAACCTTCGGTTGACTACTATAGAAAAGCAAAAGAATGTTTTCGATGAACACTTTCATCAATTACGAGAATAATTCATCTAGGTTAACCGAGACGTAAGCCATTTAGCTAGAGAAAATCGAGCCCTCTTAATGGACGAGGTATGTGCCATTCGTCAAAAGTCAGCGATTGAGATAAGTGCATGGCAGAACGAGGCTAAATAACATGAGAAGCTGAAGGAGCATTTCTGCGATCAGGTGGGGATGTATAAATAGGTCCTTGAAAAGAAGATCCATATGGCCAAGGCCCAAATCGACACTATCAGTGCTCAACACACTGACTGGTGGGCTATATTGGACACATATGCCTTTGCCCACCAAGAGGAAGTTAAGAATTGAGACCTGCAAATTCAAGATTTGACAAAGTACATGGAGTTGGAAAATTTGAGATATTTCAACCTTGCCATGTTAATAGCAGGGTGCTCAAGGTCAGAGCTCGAGTAGCAAGTAGCAACCACCCACATCAAATATGAAGCAGAATTTGTAGAATGCAAGAAGCTGGTGGAGAAACTGAAAGTTACAAATTTTGAACTTGAGGTGGTAAAAGCCAGCTACCAAGGATAGAGAGATGTCACAATAGACTTGGCTCGATGGCTAGCAAATTTTTAGGAGTACGAGGATAAAGCTAGAGCCTATGAGGAGGAACGATGGGTGTTTGTGGCTTGGTATGTCAAGGCCAACCAAATGTTTTCACAACTACCCTGTTCGTGGGAAGTGCTGACTCCATCAAATTTTGGAACATTAGCATGGACGACACAAGACCCTTGGACGGAAGAGGAGAAGCTCCAATCCATACTTCAATGTCATCAAGCCTCAAAGCTTGGAGCACAAGACAAAGGAAAAGCACCAATGGAGGAGCCACTGCCACCAGGAACTACATGAATTCCAAATTTTTATAGTTGTAGCATATTCTGTGTGTTGTGTCTTCATTTTTTTTCTTTCTACACTGTGGAATCATTCCATTTTTCCATCTAATAATCCCATAGCTATCCACTATGTAATCACTGTAACTCAAGAACAAGTTTTTATTCAGTCGTGGGGTATGATGAGATGTCATTTGGGGCAATCATGATTGCGATATCATGTATGCGATATCACATGCCCAAATGCGATATCGCGTCCTTTACTACGATAGTGCGTACACGATATCACAACTTGCTGCCAGTCCTATAAATAAGAGGTAGCTCTCCCTTGTTTCACAACTTAGATTTAGTCCCTTAGCAAAGCTCTCGCAGTTTTACCCCTCCAGAGATAGAATTATTTTCCAGTGTATGCCCACAATGTGGTAATTGTAATTGTACGACATCCTTTATTCGAGTGTGACATACTTGGACATGCACATGACTAGAAATAAAGATCAAGATTACTTCATCACAGCATTCACTTAGATTAATTATTTATTTAATTTTCATTTACTACTTTCCTAGTTAATATCCTATCAACCTTATCTCATGTTAAAATGCTAAATTAGTACAACTTGATTACGAGCATTTAAGTGTGACTACTTAGCAACCTAGTAGCGTACCTAGGATCTGTGCTTGGTAATCCTAGTGGTAGTTGTGCACGAAGTCCAATATGTGTATGGATAATCAAGGAATAGATGGTCATCGCACTTAGGCTAGATTAGATTCTCTTACCCTTTCTCTCCTAGATTAGATAATATTACTTTCCATTGTCTTCAGGAGTAGCATTAGGCTAGAAATCCATCATACACCTCACTCTGGACTAAACCATACGTGACAAAGCTAATACTAGTCTAGGTGGGAAGATAATGAACTGTGACCTAAGGCTAACTGTCTAGATGCCACAACTAGTCACATCTGCGGAGTTCGACCAGATCGCACGTGTAACGCTTGTATTCGTATGGTTGAGTGTCGGGGTACCTTGCCACTCATCAATGTGTAACTCATTGGTAGAAGTATAATATTTTTTCAAATTTTGGCATTGAGTCTATATCTTTAAATAGCACATCTATATAGTATAATAAGATAGATGATAGTTTTTAAAATTTATTTTCTAACCTTACAAACTTAGAATCTTAAATCTTTGCACTTGTTTTTAAAAGCATACAAAACTATGAAAACTCTTGCTATTGTTTCTTTGATGCACTCCCCTCACATATAAATATTCATATAAATGAGATCTAAGTATTTAAAAGAATGTACTATTTGTGCATTAGTACCTCCAAAATGGAACTTATACTATGCATTTTTGTATCCCAAATCATCAATCTAGTTTATCCAAGTTTACTTGAAAATAAGATGAATATAAATAATTTTCTAAAATTTATAATATGTTTTGCATACCTTCTATATAAGAAGATTCACTATTTGGAATCCAATTTTGATGGTATGACTATATTGACCATTGTATAATCAATCTTGCATTTCATCAATACATATACCAAAGAGATTTGAAGAAAATGAATAATCTTGGTTAACTCCAATTTTGCTCTAGAATTAAAATTTTTGCTATGAATTACTATCTATAATTTGAATAATTATTTTTTTTAGTACAAAATTTAAGTTGTTATAAGTAATTTTGCAAAGAAACCAATTTTACACAAGCACAACCATAGATCATTCATGCAAATTTAGAATTCATATGTGATGAACACCAATAAAATGGGCTGTGATATTACAAATGCGATATTATAGGCTCAACTACAATATCACATATGTAATATCATAAGGGTTATTTTTCCTATAAATATCCCTCACCTATTGCATTAATGACATCAATTAATGTAGCAACATCAAAACACTATCAGTTTGTTTTTTGAATTTTAGTAGAAGTTAGTGAGCACTTGCAATGTATTTTGAGTCAATTGTACATATTTATTTAAGTGGAATGTACCTAAACATATGGCATGAGTGGTAATAAAGATTGAGATTGATTCTCTTCCATTAGAACACTTTGACTTAGATTATATTTACTTTATAACATTTATTTTCCTATGTTATTTACTTTTTGATTTGGTGAGCTTAATAATTTATCTTCCCACACATATTAGTAACTTGGTAGAATGAGGGTGACCAACTTTAAGCATAAACATATGGTCAGTAATTAATTCCAATAACATTATTTCTTGGTTTGTCAAGTAACATGATTGTTGGTAATGCGATTGATGAATGCATAAGTTCAGAATATGTACAACAAGGTGAGATTAGACACTCATCACCCTTAGGCTAGAAGAGACCTTGATCTTTAGTTAATTAGATTAATTAATTAACTAATTTCTATATTTTATATTATTTTATTAAATAGTTGAATAATATTGTAATCATACATTCCACCTTGGATTAATCCATATGCACTAGAGCCACTACTAGTTAAAGTGAGAAGATAATGATTCATGATTACCAAATAACCTCTTAAACACTAACATTAGTACTATCCATGAATTATGATACACTCTACCATGACACTAGTAGATAGTATCATGGAGTTTTGGGCATACTTGCTACTCATCATTTATGATAGGAATCCCTTTGGCCAAAAACACATGAAGTTTATCAATAGTAAGCATAGCGAACCAATTGTAAACACCAAAGACAATAAGAATGTGAATTACAAAGTTTACTTATGCATATCAATGCATTTAATAAATGAAAATATTATAATACATTTGATATAAATAAAGAAGCCCATGATGTCATAGTACTAAGGGTATAGTGGATATTTCTAGACTTGCATTTCTAAGCTTGGCATCCTCACTTGAACAATCCTACTTTGGTCTCATATTAGTCCTTGTTCCCATGGTAGTACCTAATATAGTTTCATTTTCTCTTATTTTCATTATTCAAGGCACTAACTTGCTTGCGTGACCTTAGGTTGCATGAGTTTCAGCCTTCTCTTAGATATTTTTTGGATCAATAGAATCTACCAACAGATCATTCAACTTTGCTTCTAGTAGTTGTTGACATGCATGTCCATCCCCACTTGGTATTCCAGGAATAAGACTTCTAACCTTTAGATATTCTTAGTTAGGGAGGTTCAGTTGGGTTAGGTTCAATTGGTGGTTTGAATGGTATTTGTCTTTTAGTTAGTTCCACCATTGAGGCTTGAGCTTGTTTGAATTCATTTGGTTGTGAACTTTAGTATATGGAATATAATTGTTGACACTAAATTTGTATGAAAAATGCTAAAAAATCATGTAAGTTCCTCAAGATTGTATACATCCATTGCAAAAAATGCAAGTAAGAATGATGAAAAGAATAAAAGCCAAGGATAACATATGAAACATTATTAGAGCCAATATTCCAAAATAACTAGGTATGTAAAATGTGATAAGGAATTTTTTTTTAAATCATACTTGATTTTGTACCTCTCCTTGACAATTGAGGTATGAGTTATCGAACTTGGATAAATAAGATACATATTACCATTAAGAATAAGAGTATAATGATGAAATATAATACATGATTTGAGCATCACAAACTTAAAAAAGGAAAGAAAATATAGATAAGAAACCATACAATTAAATAAATATTTTAATTTGAAAGAATAAATCAATTAGACAATCAAATAGGAGCAAGAAAAGAAATGTCCTAGTTGATTGTTAATACTAATGAGGATGTCACTACTCTAGCGTTAGACCAATCAACTACTTTATGCATGTAACCACTACCATCTTGTAGGAAATTTAGCATCAAATATTTTCACTCACAATGTTGAGCCATTACGAAATTGCAAGTGGATGCTCCACATAGTAGGTGTTACTCTTACTTCTTCTGTTCACCACAAATCAAGAGTAAGTGTGGTTTTAACATTATCTTACATAAGTTTGAGCATCATAATCCCTAAAAACAACTTTATGAGGCATATTTCCAACTCTTGGATGCCTCCAAGGAGCATTCTAGTTCATAATCTAACTTATGAGCTCCTTTCCTGATGACCACAGTGTTGGTTTTTTAGATTAGACAATAATAAATTTTTATTTTNAGGGTTATTTTATCATTAGGGCTATATTGTGTTATTTTTAGTATACCTTGCCCCATATATACATATATATATATGTATTTATGTATGTATGTATGTATGTATCCAAGGCATCTCTTAGATATTTGTATCAAGGAATCATCAATGTAATTTTGGCAAGAATTTCACTATTTCATCATCAATTCATCAACATCATTCATCATTATTTACTCAATCTTGGAAGTTGAACACTTAGAATTGGGGTGCATTCACTACTTTAATTATATCTTAGTTATTTTGAAATATTTTTTAGTGATTCTAGTTTTATTTGAAAGCTAGAAAGATTTTTGCATTTAGTTAAATCTCATATAAATATCTATTGTAGTCTTGGAGATATTCTGTCTAAGATCTTATGTATTTTTTGAGTTCTAATAGTTTACCAGAATAAATGATAACCTATGAATAGATTATTTCTCCCTCATCTCACAACACTTAGATGTGATTGTAGATTTATTTGAAAGCTACTATCTATGAGAAGGTTTAATTAAAATTTCAAAATCATAAACTCAACAATGTCAGAGATATTACCTCTCATATTGGCACTACTGTAATTATCATGATTTTTTATAGCTTTAAAAGAACATAAGATAACCTTAGCTTCTAGATATCATTTTTAGTACTTCTTAGAAATGTAGATAAATTTCTAAGCTTTACAAAAATATAAATTTTATAATCTTATTCATTGTGAAGTTAAGATAACCAAGTAATTATTTTGTTGCCTAAAATTAATTCACCTTAAAAAGTTTAGAAATTAAAATTTTTAAAGTGTTGGAGATTATCTAAATTCAATGTTAGTGTTCCTTCTCAAACACTACTGCTACATCATTTGCAACCTTTATTCATCTTTTTTGTGTCACCTATACCAAAATTGCATTATGGGCTCAAATTTGACATTACATGACCCAATTGGCTCATTCAAGATACTTATGAATCATAGGCTTTAATTTTTGACATTTGGGTAGTTTGATCCTAGGATCTTAGGACCAAAATATGTTCAAGTTTAGTGCTAACACTAAGGTTGATGTTGATGTTAGCATTAGTAGTGGTAACATGGTTCCCACACCAATAATAA
Source organism: Gnetum montanum (assembly GCA_015680685.1). NCBI lineage: Eukaryota > Viridiplantae > Streptophyta > Gnetopsida > Gnetales > Gnetaceae > Gnetum > Gnetum montanum. Next base: position 148,336 of record MNCI01018006.1, on the reverse strand, counting down.
TCTCACTTGTAATTTAATTCATCTCTTGGAATCCTAGTTTCTTTGATAACTTGTCAACATTAATTTTGGCATTTTGAATGGTAGTTTGGACAAGTTTAAGACTAGTCATGGTAGTTAGACTTATGTAGATGATGTTAATGATAACATCATCATTAGTGTCAACATCACCATGCTAACATCATCATTCTTCTAGATCATCAAGATCAATATTAGACAATGTTCCCTTACTTTATAGGCTCCTTCAGGTTTTGAAAACATTATAAAAACTCATTTTGAATTCAATTTGGGCATTTTGAAAGCATGAGAAGTTAGTTTTAAAAAGTGATTAGAATCTTTCTATTCTTGATTGATGCTAATATTGATGCCAACATTAGTGTCAATGTTAGCACCTTAGATACAATTGAAATATCATTCTTGACCTTCTTAATTGTCAATTAACCATATTTATAAGCTTCATGTGCTTCTCAGCATTATCTGAAAAACATTTGACATTAATTTTGGTGTCAAACATGGTCTTAGAAACTTGGAACATTGAATTGGAAGAATGTAAGAAAATTTGTCTAAGTCCCATTGATATTGATGCTAACGCTAGTATTAGCACTCTTGGAATTGATATTTTGCCCTTCTTAACCATCAAATCCTACATTTGAAATTATTACCTAGGTTCATAAGCTTGTCAACATTGCCTCAGCATCATTCATCATCTGTTAGGTAGCAAAGAAGGCCTTGGAATGCTTGAACCAATATTTAGGTAAAATTGGTAAAATTTTTGTAAAAGTTGGTGACACTGATATTGATGTCAATGTTAGTGTCAACATCACCTCTTGTAGGATCCACAAAACTCAAGTCCAATGACCAATGTTATCAATTTTGAATTCTAAATGAACTCCAAGTAAACTTCACTTAACTCTAGAGTTAAGTTTGGTAATCCTAACCTTGTAAATGTAGAACTAAAATCCATATTTTAGGATTGGTTTCTTGAGATCTATATTTCTTATTAAGATTTCAAGAGATTAAGAGAACATGTAGTAGATCATGAAACATCTCCTCTGTACTTCAAGACCATCATAGCTTCTCCACACTTTAGTACTAATGCTGACATAGTGTTAGCATTAGTTAAGCAACATTCACATCATTACTCTAGACTTAGAGTGTTTTTGCATTTGCATTAATCTCTAGAGTTAGAATATTTTCAACTCTAGCATTAGTGATGGGGCACTTAGCTAAAAAAACCCCATTTTAGTTTCAAATTGATCTAAGAGAATGTTTGTAACTTCTCCATCCATATTTTCATCCTTCAAAGATTCAATTTCACTCTTTAAATCTATAGTTGGCTTGCAAATTCGATTCTTATTATTAGTTTTGTCTCATTTACATTTTTACTTCAACACTTGTTATTTTGCCCTCCTTAGGATGTGAATACTTATTTTCTTAGCAATAAAGCATTTTATTCTTTAGGAAGGAAACCTAAACCCTTTCCCTCATATTGTAATTCTTATATTTTAGTATTTTATGCTATTTTATTCATGTTTTGTACTTATATTTTATTCCATCACTCATAGTCTACTCTATACTTCATTTCTTTTTAGCAAGTAAGACTTGGTCAATTTTAGCATTTTAATCGAATGTTTTAATCATTCCCCTACCATTATTGGTTCATGTTTTGTAGGCTAAATTAACATTTAATTGAAAATTTATGTTGTATCATGTCATTATCATTAACTTAAAAAAGGTTATTTAAGTCAAAGACTATTTGTGGCCTTGGATTAAGTTTTCTAACACTTACTTTATGAAGGTGTTTTCTGTAAGATTAAGGAAGAAAAATTTTATAGGAATATTTTTGGTGCTAGAATGAGGGACAATAGGGTTTCTAGTATCTTGCACTTATTGCTTAGTAGCCTATAGATCTTTTCCATTACTTAGAATTGTTATTACTCTTTTCATTCTTGCTTAGTTTATTTTTCACTTCTACTTTTTATTTGATCTTATTTTCTTCTAAGTGTGTATGTAGGAGATACTTATTAATACTATGTTTGGATAAGATTCCAGCTCCTCCCACAATTCTCAAATTCATAAATTAATGAAAGCATGAACGAAACAAGGTGTCTATGATGCAACATGAAAACAAGGTTGCATGTGCTAAGTGAGAATTGGGTATTATGTTGTTTCTAATTAAGTGAAAGAGGATGGCTATCTATGAGATAGCTAATGATTTGGAATCTTTTCTTCCCAACCCAAACCATCCTATTGTGTTGATTCCATCTAAGTAGGGCACACAAGCAAAATACCTAATTTCTAGGGATGAAGTCTAGGCAATGGTAAGCACTAAGGTCAAATAGAGATAGGTTATTAGAAATCACTTCATTAGAAATCCCAATATCAATTTCAAAAAGAGAAATTACAACTCTAGAATTAAAATAGCAAGGAAAGTGGTGAAATCAACATCCATGATGCTATTGAAGAGAAAAATATTCATGTTTCTCTATTTGCAAGCCCTTTTCATCCACTACAAAAATGCATTCTACAGCATGTAAGCCTCATTGGTTCTACTAACTCACTTTTTGTTTCCATACCTTAAACTATCAATTTTATAGTACCTATTTCAATTAATCTCATTATTATAGCTTTACCTACAACGAGATTACCTCCTAATTTTAACTTACTTCACAATAGTTAATTCTACTTTCCCCTTGCTACTAGAAGATGTTAGTCTACCCCTTAACCTATTTCAAGCCTTAACCCACATGAATCTAATAAACCAATCACAAATTTCCTTATCTTTTTCATAATCTATACCTCACATCCCACCTTTTAGTATCATGTCAACAACACCCATGAATACCTTGGTATTTGTTTAACAAATCTTACCTACTTACAATTCCATTTCAATCAATCCTACTTAAAAAATTTATAAAGTTCCTCTTGAATTGATGCTATTATTACATGAATTTTCTTCCAGATTACAAGGAAATTAGAATTAAACTAGGAAAGTTATTATATTACATGGGGGGCAATCTTGGAATGTCCATTGCTAATGTTCTTATTGATCCTATTAGCCCACTAACATTCTAGCCAAAGTTCCTTAGGGTGTTTCATTAGTAATTTTCAGTAAGTATAACGGGAAATCTAATCTCACCAATTGTGTAATCACCTTTGAAAATAAATAGATGTTATTGGCTAATTATCCCCACAATGTACTCAGAAGCTTTTCCAACTCTTTGACTAGGAAAGCACTTGAGCGATACAAATCCTTATCACAAGAATTCATTACTTTCTTTGAGCAACTTTTGATATCCTTTTGAGAGAGATTTAAGTATAACATTAATAGGCTGGTACTTTGCAAAAGCTCCTTACAATGAAAGAATCCATCTTCAAGTTCATCTCCAAGTGAACATCAACAACCATGTAACTTACATCTCTACTTCCTAATGAGTAGTTATTAGACATATTCAAAGGAGTGGTGAATGATTATATTAGAGGAAAGATGATCTATCTTAGGCCACTTAGCCTCTATGATGTCATTACTTCTACGAGGTACATTGATGATGTTGCAATATAATGTAATGACTTGGAGTGAATCAAATTCTATTATAAGGATAATAAAGTAGCAAACAAGGTTAAATTTACCCTAAACATAGGACAAAAAATGGCATTAGTGAATCAATCTCTAGTTACTTCATCAACAAATAATGGAAGCAATAATAATAAAAATAAAAATCTAAATCCAAAGCCTAGTGGTGATGAAAAAATACATTGAATGGTGGACAAAGGATAGAATGTAAGAATAGGTCTAAGTACCATAAATTTTCAATTATGTACACATAGTTGTATAACAGGTTATTCAAGGATGGGCATATCACCTTAAAAGATGTGTTGGATCAAATAAGGACATGAATCAAAAAGCTATAAACCTTGGCCATAGATCCTTTCCAATGAGTGGAAGGAGATCCACCTATTCCAAAATGTTATAATTCTAACAAATTTTATTGCAATAATGAGGTTATAGGACATAATATTGATGATTGTAACATACTTAAAAGATAATGTGCAAGTCATGTTGGAGAAGGGAGAAAGCATGTTTAACACACATATGCAACCAAGTAACTAGAACATCTAGATATTCTAGAATCCATTGAATGCACATTCAAGAAGGCTTTCTAAATTTCATTTTAAAAATAAGGCAAACCAATCTAAAACACCATTTGTAATCCAAATGCACCCTTTTCAAAATGCTTTCTACTCATCCTTGTATTCAAACTCATAAAGGCCTAAAAAACTTTTTGTTATTAGTCTTCCTTAGAATGGTGCTAATTCTTTTGCTTCTCAAAATATGCATAGAGATCCTCTAGTCATCAACATGACATTCCATTATGATAAGAAATATACATGCATAGACCCCTCTTTTTCTTATCCTTCATCTCCCCTAAGAAACTATCTTCTTTTGCCAATACCTTCTAGGCCTCTTAGTTATCCTCATTTTCTCCCATATGCAATTCCTACTCCATCGCACCCATATTCATGATCAAAATCTTAGGGGCCTCCCTTGCTTTCCACTTCAACATCAATAGTTTTAATCCTAATTCATGAACAAAAGAAGGAAAAACATGACAAAGATAAAGAGAAGGATCAAGTCTTCAATCACCCTACTTGAAACAAAAGGAATGTCTTCTTTCAAATTAAAGCTAGGACAACCCCTTCCTCCCTCATTATTATACAAACTATTTTGGCATAAAAATTTGTCTCTCCTCCATTTGTAAGCAAGGAGGAAACACTTGGGGGTAATGCTTTCCATTAAATCATATCTACACTAAAATCAAAGGAGACCAATCTATTCCTCTTTGATACTTCTAAGGAGCATCGTTTGACTTTGAAGGAGCTTTTCAAATTAATCATTATGAATGTTAATATTGAACCCTATGTCCAATAAATCTCATATGTGCTCAATGCCCCAAAGTAAGATAAATTACTTGGATTTTAATGGAGAAAATATTAAAACTCATCCTTTAATAGGTTTTTGTTGGCACATTTGGCCATTTCATGAAGCAGACTTAAATTAGTTGAGAATTTGTGAAGAAGTAGCTTAATTTTCAGTTTGAGAGAAAGAGAATAAGTGCACAAAAAAACATTCTCATAGTTAAAAATGCTGGAGCAAGCTTACACAGCCCTGGTTGATAAATACAGAATCATCAATATGTTGTTCCACTTTATAATTCACTGAGGTTTACAGATGAATATTGCAAGTTCAGCAGTCTGGGCAGGGTGAAGTTATTTCCCCTGTAAAATTTAAGAATATATTTCTTTGTAAGCAAAATGTTTTTCTTTGAAAGGAAAAAGTGAAATGCTACAAAATGAAGGAGGTTCTCTGTATTATTGTAAGAGACCATGGTAGTATGGCAACTCATTATCCCACAGGACAATTTCATACAATGTACTTTGCAAAAATAAACATTCATGTAGAAAGGCAGAAACAGGTTCCCCCAGCACTTTGCCACTAGAATCCCCATTCTCTGTGACCATTGCTGTCCCAAAAAAAATATAGGAAAATAAAATCAAAAAATTTGCAATGACAAGAAACCAGAGAAGGCCTCCAAAACGTCACTGTACAAAAACACAGAAACAGAAAATGAAATGTTCACACAGCAACAAAAATAGAGCCAAAAGATGATAGCATTTTTATCATCTAGCATCATACGAATATTTTTCTGAAGTGTGCTGGGCAATAGGCCAATGGTTAGTGGTATGTGGCACCGTCAGTGCAGGAAAACTGTTACTAAATTCGCAGACATTCCATCAAACACTTGCTGCACAAACTCCGTTTCTCCAGTACTCAACAAGATTGTTCAAATGATCAGATTGTTGATAGTGAACCTGCAGAGAAAATTATTAGAAAGGGTGAAAGAAACCTTGTTCTAGAGAGAGGCACCGCGTGTAATTTTACTTATGGCCTGTGGGCATTTAATCAGTCAAAAATTCCGTTGATTTCAAGATTATTCATACTTGCTGCTGATGCCGGTGGTGAATCAAGAGAACGGGTAATATGCAAGAGAAAATATGTTGCTGGAACTGGGCCTGTGTATGCGTTAGCTCAGCCTGCCAGGTTTACTGTGCACGTTCGTAAGGTGGAGGACTGGCCTGAGTCGCAAAAATCTGTATCCCTTAACGCCCTATTCCAAAAATCCATAACCTACAATGCCAAGTAATTTCGGTGTTCAGAATGGTGCCCGACGAGGAAGCGCTTGATCTCTCTCGGCTGAATTCGTTCAAGATTGATGCCGACTCTAATGCCTGCAACTACGGCGGAGTCGTTGCCAACTGCAGAGATGGCGGCAACACAAATGGAGAAGATGTTTCAGCTACCAGCAAACCGTGCACCGAATCGGTTCCAACTGCTGCAGAATTTTTGGAAGATGCAACTTCTATTACGAATTCAATGGAGGTGTGGCCGCGCATTGCAGAAGTTCATGTAGTAAAATCAGCATTTGGCCAGATAATGAAGTGCCTTTTTCATAAATATTTCAAAGGTTTCTATTGATATATAATAAGATTTAAATTAAAGATGGAATGCCTGGTTTGTAAGCCGACTTGTATACCCAAGGCCGTTGTGAAGTGGATGAGAAAAATATTTTGATTAAGAGCAAAGGAAACACATGAAGACTATGAAGTAATCTCCAAATTATTTTAGAGCATGGCCAAGGAGAGACAGATGATCAAATTTAATATTGTTCCTAATTATATATATAAAGCTATTTTCTAAAAATAGATTTATGGATATTTCTGACTATAGCTTTTTATATAATTGGAACTTTATGTGGAAGTTGTAACTTCCTAGCCTTAATCCATGATGTGTGTAACCACTACCAAGTACACTTGTTAGATGTAGCATTTTTATCTCTTTTATGGTTTCAATCACCCAAAATTGTTGTAACTTTCCTAACTTGTTGGGCAAGTAACCTCCTAGCTTGGAGGCCAAGTTTTTTTTTGATTGGATAGTCCAATTACTTGGGAGAAAAGTTAGGTGAGATATTTTTGAGATATTTTTGAAAGTTGTAACTTCCCAACCTACCTTTGAATCCTATAAAAAGGCTTTAGGGGTCAAAAAGAGAAGGAAGGATTGGAAGGGATCAATTTGGGAGACTTTGGAAGGAGGACATTGGGAGCATCATAATCACACCTGGAAGATTTGTAAAGAAGATGGCTTGCAAGATGATTAGCTAGAATAAGGATTTCAGCCTCTTTGTCATGGTCCTGTGAGTCATGCATTTCATTTTTTTTTGTTTAAATTGCTTAGCTAGTGGTTTAGATAGTATCATCCTTGGCAAGTAATTTTGGGATTTTTAGATTGCTCTTATTGTTCTTGTTTCCTGATAGAAATTTCTGTTAAAATTTCGCCATACAAGCGCTAGTGAATAAAAGCCTTAAGAGCATTTTAGTAGTAAATTTCATTATTGAGAAACGTTTGGGAACTGCTATTGGGTTGTTGGAAGAGAGCCTCTGTTTGTAGTCACGCCGTGGAACAATTTAGTAGCCGAGAGGGTTCAGAAAATCTTTGGTATTTTGATGGGACCAGAATAGCTTCTTTATCTTTGAAGTAATTTTCTGTGTTATTTCAATCAAAAATTGTCACGTATTTTAAAGGTTCTATTTGAATGCAATCGTTGGCATCTATTGTCTAGTCAAAGTGGAGTCTCGTACGTGGTAGTTTACGCAGCGATTTTTAGTAGCATAGTAGGATTGTCTTGAAGATATTGCTTGGTTGAGCCTTGGAGGTTTGAACAATTCGTAGATATTGAATTTGGAATAGCTTTATTGTGATGTGTTTACTCGTGTCATTTTACCTTGTTTAAGTATTTGAGGTCCACACAAATCAGCTTTCTTTTCTTTTCTGTTTATTTCCATTGAATCTTGCTCTATTTCTAGTTTTCTTGTGGAACTACCTCTTTCTCTGGGGAAAATTAGGAGTAGATTTGCGGAGTTGTGCACAAATGTTTTTGCAAAATTTTACTTGTTACAAGCAGGTATTATAAGGACTGCATAGACTAGGTAGTTGAACAAAATAGGAAACTTTCAATAACTCACAGTACTGGACAAAGTTGGCTGAATCTCTTTAAAGTAAGTCATTTATAGTTCACACACAATGCACTCGTTACATTTCATACAATCACACACCGCAACAGCACACACACATACTCACATTAACTACTAAGTTATTTGGAGGTATCTGGGCCTTGGTGTTGCCAGAGACCAGCAGGCACCTAAATCCTGTTCGAGGACACTCGTTGGCGGTCGCGTCCCAAATGGTCGCCAACAGTTTTGTATGTCAAATTCCTATCTACATAATGATATAAGTGGAAGAGAATGTGTATTTACCCTTGGTGCACATAGATGATTAGTGTAGGAAAACCTCTTCCAAACCCCTTGTTCTTCCCTATGTGTGTATTTTGCATGCTTTGGACTTTGTGAAGACATTTTGGAGGTTCAAGAGATGTCTTGCTAGAAGTGGCGTCTTCATAGAAGATGTCTTGGTATGACATAAGACATGTTAAAATTTGAAGAAGAAATCTTGACTTGAGATAAGATGTCTTTGGGTAGGTAATAGTGTAGATGTCTTAGATAAAAAGAATTACCTAGGGGAAGACATCTTGTCCAAGAAGGACATGTCTTTCAAAAAAAATAGACATCTTGGCCAAAACGGATTTTTTTATGGGAGATGACCTGCGGAGGCTAGAGACAACCCATACAATCTAGAAATATCTGGATTTGACTGTTCTAAATTGAAAAATAATTGGGAGATGGAGGAAAAAGATAGAAATATCACGAGAACTCCAAGTTAAGCTTGTAGAAGATTTCCTTAGGTTTTTTTAATCTTGTTTTCTTAACAAATTTGTTGGTGTATGAGGTTTATGATGGAAAGAAAGTGAGAGGATATTTCTTAGTGAATGCTCTTGATTTGATAAGAGCATGGGTAAGGTGTAGAAGAGAACATTGAGTGGATGAATAGAGGTTGTAAATCCAAGGTCAATTGTATTGTGTATTAGCCTATGTGTTCCTATTCTTACTTGTATATTAAGATCTCATTCTTGGGTTGTGGGAGAATCTCTCTATTGGTTGTATCTTGCATTAAGAATAATCATTGTATGGTTGTAAAGCCTCATGCTATGTAGTATCATTTGAGTGTGAAAGGTTTGGGATTTTGGAAACCTTGTTGTAATCTTCCAATTGAATAATTGAAGATAACTAGTTTTTTTTTGTTTTCTAGAAAAAGTTATTATCTTTTCATAATATCTAGATTTAGTATTTAAAGGTGATTAATTATTGGTGTAAAATTACTCTAGCATTATTGGTATTGGAGCTTTGTGTTGATTAAATATTTGGAGGTTTGTGTTTATTATTTCTTAGAGTTGGTAAGTATTTTGTCTAGTTTAGATAGCACCTAAGAAGAAATAGGTTGAGGCATTGAATAGAGACATGAAGAGCATGAAGTATACCTTGTAGATGATGGTTTATTAATTGGATAAAATAAGTGCAAAGATAGATAAAAATGCCAGTCCTAGTCATATCTAGATATGTCAAGGTAAAAATCATGCACATTTATATGAAGAAGTTTCACAACTAGGTGGAGATGAAGCGTATGAAGAGGAAGGATCATGTAGCTATGGAAGTGTAAGAATCCATCAACCAAGGATTCCAATAGAAGTGAATTCTATTCCTCATATGAGAATTCTAAGAACTTCAACTATGGTAAATACTTCTTCTTTAGGCAAGCTTAATAAGGAAGATGAGGCAAGGCTTGCTAAAGCATTTAGAAATGATGTGATTCTTCCATACATTGAATTGTAGACTTTTAATTATGTAGATGCTACCAATGCTTTTGTAAGTTTGCTAAAGGTACTTTAGAAGTATTTTAATTGGAAGAGACATTAAATAACTTGAGGGTACATATTATTGAATATAGATTATAATGTATGGCTTATACTTGGTGGGAAAAGGAGTCATAGGGTTATGAAAGATGAAATGGTCAATCCATCAAAGATTAAAATATGATGAAATATAGGTTATAAAGAAAATTTGAATAGTCACATTAGATGCTAGAGACTATTATGAAGTTGAAATTCCTAAGGACATATGACAAGGATGTCAAAGAATTTTATATTAAAATTTGTGATCTATTCCATTAAGCTAAAGTGAACTAGGAAAAATATGAATAGGCTTCAATCTTCTTATGAGGCCTTAAAATGATGTATCAGGGGGAGTTATTTTTTGTGAGCCATAAACTCTTGATGAGGCTTATGATTTGGCATTCAAGGATGAAAAAAAACTAAGTAGATTTAAAAATAAGGGTAAAAACACTTCCAAGGGAAGGGAGTAGGGATCCAAATATAGAAAGGGATCCATGTCCAAATTTGAATACAAGGATGGTAGCCAAGACAAGAAGATTGAAAGAGACAATGAGAAGGACAAAGCCAAGAAGGACCAAGGCAAGTGAGGCAAGAATCAAGGTAGTAGCTCATAAAAAATGTAGTACTTCAAGTGCAAAGAATGGGGACAACAACATTGAAAATTTCTAATTCATAAGGTAGCTAGGAATAAAGATTTACAAACCATGTAGGTGGAAGAGACATCAAACCAAGGTCTTTAGAGAGATAATCCTAATGCTTCAAAAATTTAGAATGTTTTTGAATTAAATTCTTATGCATTCATGGGAAATGTGAATAGAGGGGAATGCCCTAATAGAAAATTTTTATTTTAGATTGGGGTTATATTTTTTGTTAGTTGGGAATGGATTCATATTTTGATTGATGGAAAAGCGAAAGAAAATTTTATTTCTTCTAGGGCAGTTGCTAGATTAGGATAGGTAACTAATCCTTATCCTAGACCTTATAAAGTGCATTGGTTTTCTAGAGATTTTTTTCAAGAGGTGAGGGAACAATGTACTTTGAAATTTAAAATTTGAGATTTTTATGATGTTGTGAAGTATGATGTGCTTTCAATAGATAATGCTAATGTAATTCTTAGTAAACCTTGAAGTTATGATAATGGCACTTAGTTTGATGAAGCAAGAAATGTTTGAAGTGTAGCTAGAATTGATGGAATCTATAAGTTAATTCCAATGATAGATAAATAAGTGGAGTAGCAATGCTCACTCAATGCTTCCTTAATCATTCTAGAATAGAGGGAATATATTAAGGAACATGATGAAACAGGTTTTGGTTTTATTGTTATGACAATAGTTGATACTAACCATGATGATGTGCAGGTTGAACTTCCAATAGGTGTGCTAGGATTAAAGGAGGGATTTTCCAAGGTGTTTAAGGGGGAATTGGATGGATTGTCACTAATGAGAAATGTAAAACATTAGACTTATTTTATTCTTGGTGCTACCATTCCGAATAAGAGAGCTTATCGAATGGAACCAAATTAGTAGGTTGAATTGCCAAGGTGAGTAGAGGAATTACTTGCAAATGATTTTGTGCTGGAATCCATTTTACCTTGTGAAGTTCTAGTGGTACTAGTACTAAAGAAGAAGAATGATGAATGAAGAATGTGCATTAATTTTAGGACAGTGAATAAGATAACACTGAGGTGTATGTTTCCTATTTCAATGATGGATGATATCCTTGTTGTCCTTACAAATATGGAGATTTTTAGAAAAATTTATTTGAAGAGTGGATATCATCAAATTAGATTTAGGTCTCATAATGAGTGAAACATAGTTTTCAAAATACCGGATGGATTATTTGAGTGGTTAGTGATGCCATTTGGGCTCACAAATGCACTTGATACATTCATGAGGTTGATGCATGATGTACTAAATGCCTTAATTGGTAAGTGTTATATTGTCTTTTTTGATGATATTTTGGTATAAGATATAATGAGGAAAAGCACTTGGTCAATTGAGTATGGTGTGTCTTAAGTTGGAAGAGGCATAGTTGGTGATAAATATTAAAAAAAATCATTTTTTCAAGAGGGAAATCACATATCTATGAAATGTGATTTCTAAAAATCAAATTCAAATGGAAGCTACCAAGGTGAAGGCTATTAGGGATTGGCCAAATCCTAAGAATGTTGGGGAGGTAAGATCATTTCTTGATTTAGCAAACTTTTATAAATAGATTGTAAAAAATTTTAGTGATATTTCATGACCTATGTTTTCTTTTTTGAAGAAAAATAAAGATTTTAGAAGGGATAATAAACACAAGGGAGCTTTAACTTGTTGAAAGAAAAAATTACCAGTGAACATTCACAAGAAGGTAGGCCTGTTGCTTTCTTTTTAGAAACATTGAATGAGTTAAGAAAAAAATATAGCATTTCTGAAAAGGATTTTTACACTATTCTTCAAGAAATTAAGCATTGGAGACATTACTTATTGTTCAAGGAGTTTAATTTGATGATAAACCACAAAGCACTTCAATTTTTAAACTCACAAAAGAAGTTTAGTGACAAGCACATGAAGTGGATTGTACAATTACAAGAGTTCAATTTTGTGTTGAAGCAAAAAAGTGGAAAGTTCAGTGTGTTGGATGATTCATTGTCCTGGGTGCATGTGGTTAACTTTGGCATGTTCATGTGAAAGGTATGGGTGATTTACTTCTTTTTATGAGCATGATTTTGATTTTTGGTAGGTTTGGAGAAGCCTCAAAGAGCCATTGATGAGTAGGATAGACCAATGGAGGGACTATCATATTCAAGATGAATTATTATTTAAAAATGGAAAGGCATATATTTCTATTATGATTTTAATAAAAAAAATTTTATTTAAAAAGCATTGTAGTAGCATGGTAGGTCACATGAGCAAGGCTAAAACATTGGAACTTGTGGGTAGGAATGAATGATCATTATATGCATTTTTTAATTCCCAAGAGTTCATGGGATAGTGTGTCTATGGATTCTTTGAGTGATATTCCAAAAACTAAAAGTAAGAATGACACAATTTTTATTGTTGTAGATAGGTTCTTCAAAATGACATACTTTATTGTATTCAAGAAGGTGAGTGATGGTTCTCATGTTGCAAATTTATTTTTCCAACATGTTGTGAAGTTGCATGGAATTCCTTTGAATATTGTGAGTGATAGAGATTCCAAATTTATAGGTCACTTTTGGAGTTTGTTTTGAATAATTTTAGGCAGAAAGTTGAATTTTTCTAGTGCATATCATTCACAATATGATGGCAAAATGGAGATGGTGAATAAATATTTGCTAAATATATTAATATGTTTATGTGATGAAAAACAAAATAGGTAAAGAAACTTATTGTATCATGCTAAGTTGTTATACAATAATGCTTTTCATGTTGTTATTGGTAAAAGTCCATTTGAGGTGCACTATGTATTTTTTCCAAAGATGGTGGAAACTTTGAAGAGCTTTGATAGTGAAGCTTAACTTGGTGCTAATTTTGTGCAAGAGATGAGGTATCTCCATGCACAAGTAAAATAAAATCTTGAGAATAAGGTTGAAGAAAGAGTCCTTATGAGAAATGAGGATAAAAAAAACCAAATTTTGCTATTAGTAACTTGGTTCATGTGCACTTGAAGAAGAAGTAGCTGAGAGGTGTTAATTTCTCCAAGTTGAAAGCCAAGAAGATAGGGATTTTCAAAATTAAGGCTAAGATCAATGATAATGTATTTGAGATTGATTTACCAAATGATGTTGATATGCATTTTTTGTTTAATGTTTTACATCTTGTGCACTATTATGGACCAACTAATGAGAAGATCGTACAAGGTAGCATTGATGAGTTGAAGGATGCTATTGGTTAGTTGAAGCCTTCAATGGAGACAAAGGTGGCTATTGATTAGTCCAAGCCTTCAATGGAGAGAAAGGTAATCATACTAAAGTGGAGGAAAGATTATAGCACTCAAGGAGTCAAGAGGCATGAATATTTGATCCATTGGAAGGATCAGTCCATGGATGATGTTGTATGAGTCCATGAGACCAAACTTCATAAGTGGGAGATCACTTCAAACCATATGGATTCATTTACATGGGTTCACTTTTTGAAGGCTTGGAAAGCTGGTGTAGGAACATCTCTTCCAAAGCCTTTTTTCTTACATACATACATGTTTTATAGGTTTTAAGATCTATGGAGATGTCTTAGAGATTAAGCAGACATTTTGGCTAGGAGTGAATTCTTCACAAAAGATGTCTTGGTCTAGAAAGAGACATATTGAAATTTGGAGAAGACATTTTAACCTAAGACAAAATGTCTTGGGTAAGATGTCTTATCAATAGTGTAGATGTCTTAGATAAGGGGTCTTGCCTAGGGGGAGACATCTTGACTAAGGAGGAGACATCTCTCAAAAATGGTAGGCATCTTGAACAAAAGTGGTGTTTTTATAGAAAATGATTTAAGAAATCTAGACACAATCTATATGGTTAGAAAACCTTTTTATTTAGCCATTCTAAGTTGAAAAATAGCTGGAAGATGAAGGAAAAAGATAGAAAAATAATGGAAACTCCAAGTTGAGCTTGTGGAAGGTTTACCCGGATTTTTATCTTATTTTCTTAATAAATTTATTGGTGTATTATGTTTATAGGAAAAGAATGAGAGAAGATTTCTCAGTGAATGCTCTTAATTTGATAAGAGCTTGGGCAAGGTGTGGAAGAGAACATTGAGTGAGTGCATAGAGGTTGTAGCTCCAAGATCAATTCCATTATGTATTGTCCTATGTATTCATGTTCTTGCTTGTATATTGAGATCTTGTTCCCAGATCATGGGAGAATCTCTCTATTAGTTGTGTCTTGCCTTAAGAACAACCATTGTGTAGCTATAAAGTCTCATGTTTTGGAATATCATTTGAGTGTGAAAGATTTTGGATGTTTGTGGAATTTGGAAACCTTACTGTAATCTTCTAATTGAATAATTGAAGATATTTAATTTTCTTATTTTCTAGTAAAAGTTATTATCTTTTCATAATATCTAGATTTTGTATTTGAAGTTGATTAATTATTAAAGTGAACCTACTTTAGTGATGGAGTAGGAACCAATGCTATCTCATGGTCTATCATTGAGCATCTTGGCCTTGAGAAATAGGTTGCATATTCTAACTATAACTCTTTAATTTCATTTAGTGGTGTTAGAGTAGAGATCTTATGGAGCATTAAGTTATCATTATTAGTTT
The DNA here is from genome assembly GCA_015680685.1 of Gnetum montanum. Classification (NCBI taxonomy): domain Eukaryota; kingdom Viridiplantae; phylum Streptophyta; class Gnetopsida; order Gnetales; family Gnetaceae; genus Gnetum; species Gnetum montanum. The sequence continues at coordinate 133,220 of MNCI01018006.1, read as the reverse complement.
GTAATTACATCACATTTGAGATAAGTTTTACAGTTATTAGGAATTCATTAAGTATAAATGCTATTTAACAAGACATAAATGATCTTATTACTATGTTGTTTTATCTCCATTACATTAGGAAGCCATTTCCCTTGCAAGGATAAAGAAGTAATGATTCATGTAGATCTTGAGGTTCCTGCTATCATGTTTCTTGATGTTATAAGAGAGTCTAGCCTAGAATCCCAACTCACACTCATAGGATAAATCTCCATTAAACCAAAAATCAAAAATGCTAAATTTAACATTTCTTGATCTGTGTAAAGGGTTCTACTAGAATGTAGGCTAGAAAAGCCATAATCCAATCATATCCTACACAATAATCCCTTTCTAATTTCTTTTTTCTCATCTTTTTCTAATTTATAGGTTTTCCTAGAGTTTGTGCATGTTTTCTATTTTCAATTAGTCCTTATGTTATGTCTTTTAATTTACATAATTGTAATGTTTTACCACTTTTCTAACTACATTTTCTTTATTATTTATTGCTAGCATTTAGTTTCTTTTACACAAGTGTAGAACTTTTATATTTATATTTATTGCTTTCATTTTCATATTTTGTGAAAGAAAAAATAAAAAAAACAACAAACACATAAAATTTAGGAAAATTCATAAATATAGAAAACTTTTAAAACTACAAACTTAGAAAAACTATAAAAGTTATAAACATATAAAACATAAAAAATCCATAAAAATAATAGTCCCTATACTATAGTCCTTATACCATAGCCAACTATTAATACAATATCCATTAATAATCATACATAATATCCAAAAAATTATAAAAAGTATAAAAATAAGTCTCATATTAATCTCTCATGCTAATATCTAACTCTAGTCATCCTGACCACTTGGGGTCTCATGATAAGAAGGAAAGATCTTTCCCACAACCTCATCATTGTTTGCATCCTTCTCACTACTACCAGAATCTCTTCGAGCCTCTTTATCTATAAAAACATGAACCAAAATAAAACTTAAAAATATAAAAATAAATAAAAATACTAACATTAATAAAATATTAAATTATAAAAATACTAAAACTAATAAAAAATAACCTAAAAAATAAAAGAGAAAATAACTAAGATATATTTTCTTACTTGCAGCAGCCACTAGGTCCTACTTTATTCCCATCATCATTTATTCTTGCCCCTATCTTAGAGGTTTGGTAATCAAAGGCATTAACCAACTACTATCTAATCTATTCAGGAGAGATGAATGGGAAGTCCAAATTCTTTATAAGCATATCTAGGACATCAGAAATGGATGGATTGTCAACATTAGGATCCCTCTCCATCTTGATTTTGAGATAAGTTTTACAGTTATTAGGAATTCATTCTTTTCTCTTCACCTTCACACAACCTTCAAAGGCTTGTAAGGCATCACTAACTTCCATCTTCTTAATAAACATGCCTATTATCTGTCTTGCTCTCTTTTCTTCCCTAAGTTACTGGGTGAGAAGAAAATTTTTCTTCTTATAAAATAATTTATTTCTTTTGTTTTGATTCCCCTAATGTTTCCATGCAGCACAACTATGCCTCAACTTACTATTTAAGGTTTTGATCATTAATATTTTATGCTACTAATGAGTATGGGTCACTAGCACATCCAAGAAATCTCTCAAAAGCCAATGAAAGGAAGAATTAAGATCATGATGTATAAGATCCATTATGATATTTGATTAGTTTACTTTAAGTGAGATCATCTCTATCTCATATTGAGGTACTACATCCATCCTCTCTCTTACCTTTGGACCATCATGCGATAAAGGTTGTAAATCAGGATCTACAATGGAGAACTTTCCACAATCCATCCTAATCTATACATCTATTAAAACATCTAGTTATTATCTATCTAACTAATAGAGTAAAATAGACATTCTCTAATTAGCAACATAAAACAAAAATAAAATAAAAAGATTAAAACAATAAAATTATAAGAATACAAACAAAAACATACAAATGAACTTACCATTGGCCAAAATGACATTTAGTTTTTTTTTATACCACTAATCATTCCTCTAATTAATTCTTCCATTTTAATATGTTCCCATACCAGCCTTAAAATATCTTAGATAAAAAATATTAAAATTAATAAAAAATTCAACAATCACAAATAAGCATAACCAAGTAAAATAAAAAAAATTGTAAAAAAACCACTTACCATAAGATGGTGGTTCCTTCTTCTTGACTTTCTTTTCTAACCACTTCATCCTAACTTCATTTGACATTTCTTTCTCCTAGGAAGGTAATCCACTAGTCCTTAATCAAAATGGAATTTTAGCCAACTCAAGATCTACAAGCTAAAAAAATTAGCAATATTTTCTACAAAAGAAACTATTACAAATACCAAACCATTTTAAACTTTATTTCCATCTCCTAAGTTAAAAGTTTAATGCCTTATCAAATAGCTCATGTGTGAAGGCCTCATTTTCCACTATCTCTATTACCTCCATTCCTTTTGCCTCTACTACTTCATGGATCCTTTGTTTTTTTCCTCTTTTACTTACCTCTCTACTTTCTCTTGTGCTTTCTTCTTTTCCCCTTCCTAGACCCTCCTCTCTTCTTCTTCTTCTTCTTTCCTTTGTGATGAGCGGTGAGGTACCCTTACACCCAACCATAAAAATCACAAGCATTCACGCACAATCCTGTTGAATTTTGTGGAATTCATTTTTTCTAGTGCACTAGCCCTTTAGGAAGTGAATCTAGCCTTAAGGTCAATTGTTGTCTTCCTAATTATACTTGTAACATTTGTTGGTATGGTTAAGTGTAACTGAGGCATTCGATTTGTATTATTTTTATGTTTTATATTTAGGTGCTTAAAATGTAGATAAAAATAGATTTAATTAACTAATCATTTAACTAATCCTAACATAAGTATCTATTTCCACTTTCTGTATACATCTTGAACCCATGTATCCACTACTGGATGACCAAACACTATGCTGTTGGGCATAGGAAGTGATAACACTGCTGGGATTACCAAGTGAATATGTGTTATGCTCAAAGCAATTATACTTATGTGTGTAATCTATCTAGCTCAATTGCTTATCCAACATAGTAATTGGAAAATAATTAATAATTAATTGAAAACATTTAATAAATAATTAGAGATAGTAAATGCATAAATGAAATATCTAATCTATCCAAAGTGTTACAAGGTTTAGTAGAAAGATCATCTGTATTGCTACACACATTATTGTGCTTAGGTACAACAATGCTTGAATAAATATCTGTACACTTAATGACTCTTGCTNGTATTGCTACACACATTATTGTGCTTAGGTACAATAATGCTTGAATAAATATCTGTACACTTAATGACTCTTGCCGTGGGCACTTAGGGGAAAAGATTTTAATTTTCAAATGAAAAAAATGTAAGAGCTTCACTACGATTAAAATCTAGATTGCCATAAATGCAACTGGTAGGCATGAGTTTATAGGTGATGGACAGACACTATGTCAACACAGGATGAGATGCATTGATGAGGCCTCATTGACATAGCCAATGAACAATGACTCATCATACCCCCACAACTAAATGAAAACTTGTCCTCAAGTTATTTTACAAAATTTGGAAGGTATGGGATTATTGATTGACTTTTATTCAACAAAAAAAACTCACTGACTTTGACAAAAAGTGAAGTGCTTGAGTGTACGAATCAACACATTACAATAATGGTGGTGTTCAGGACAAAAAATTGAACACCATGATACAACTCTTCAAAAAAATTGGGAACATGTTCCTTGATGATGTGGAGCTTGTTGGAGAAGGTCAAATGATCCTAGGTGGTGGTGGTTCCTGAGGCTTCGAGGAACCTTCACCGGCTTCATGCACTGGTAGTGATTGAGGTGGCTATAATTGTCCTGTTGCTATTGCAACTTTAGGTGGGAGGTGGAAAGCATCCAACAATGCTTCCATTTTCTCCTCCTTACTCTTAGGATCATGCACTAGCCATACAACTTTCCCAATGTGGGTTGGAATCCACACATCCCAAGCACACAAGATTTTTGGAAACAACTCCTTAGCATTGATAAACCAGGTAGCAAACTATTTGCATTCAATGTCGAATGATCTCATCGTATTTTTCGAATCCTAGTAGTCATTCATTCATCTAGCTAGGTCCTCAATGATAGATCATTAATCTATGAATTACCATTTAATAACTGTGTAACGACGAAAAATGTCGGCAGCTGGAAAATACCAAACAAAATCCCCTGTACACAGTTTTAACCACGGATCCGCACGAGGGCTATGCTGGAAAAATGAATCCATAGCGCCCTGAATAGTCTTGTCGATCAGACAAGGACTTACTAATCAGTAAACCGATGAAGACTACAAATATTTCGTCGAAGGATCTGATTCAGTGAGTCACAAAATGAGAGAAAAGTGATGTAGATGAATGGTAACGATGATGATAGCGTTAACTCGACAACAGGAATCAGACACGAGAGAAACACGTGATTACAAGATCTATAGTTTGACCTATGAAAATAACTATTTTGTATATTCAAGTTACACTAGGGAGACTCCGATTGTTTTGTATAAAGCAAATACAAAGCAACAAGAAAAAAGCAAACTGTTTGAGCAGAAGTGCAGAATAGAATCCGATCTACCTTGTAGGCCGGAGAAGGGATGCAAGGAAGGTCAAGTTCTAACATCTATTGATCAACTGCTTCTGATCAATAGAAACTCGCAAACCACACCAGATGATCTTTGGATCTCTGATCTGCTCCTTTTGCCTTAGGTAGTCTTTTCTTGGAACTGTTGATGATCACCAATGGAGAAAGTTGTGTCTTCGCCAAAGGGCGCTCTTACTGCCAATGCTCAAGCCAAGTGTCTCCTATCTCTGTGGAAAGCTAGAGCTGCCAAGGTGGTTGCCAGAAAATGTTGCTCTTTCTCTCTGTCTCGGTGGTTTCTCTGTCTCTGTGTGTGTCTCTCCTCCTTCCTTTTTTTTCGCCAACTAGGATATTTATAGGTTTGACGATATGTGGAGAAGGCACAGTTGTGATGATGCATGTTTCAAAATGTTCGGAAGATCGTTGACTTGACCATCCTCGTGTTGAAATCCATGACTATGCACAATACGCGCATCTGCATATTGTGCATATGAGTGACAAATGTGGGTCGGGCATGTCTCAGTTGATTTTGGGCTACATTATGCTCGTACGCATTGTGTTGCGTATAAGAGCATAATAAAGCATGAAGACAATAGATTCAAGCTGCTTTACGCTCGTTTACGCCGCCATGTGTAGTGAAGCGTAAGCAATGATTACTTTGATGATGACTTACACTGACACACGCTACATTGCGTAACGAGCGTAAGGCGGCCAATATGTAAAAAAAGAAAGGCGCTGATCTACTGTGCATCTTTGGTCTCTCTTTGACTTTTTCGATGCTCATTATGCTGCCGTGCGTACAGAGCATAAACTCGGCCTTGGACGAAAGACTTAGTCAAAATATACGAGAACGCATATTACGCTACTTAGGCCTTAGGCTTTGCCAAAGCTGCTGAAGTAAGCTGCCTTTGAATGTCAGACTGTGTTACGCAAAGCATCATTATGCTATATTGCATGCTATAGCGTAAATAATGAAAAACATAGTAAGATAAGAAATCCACAAAGGAAAATCAAAGTCTTGATGCTGCGCGCCTCCTTGCATCACCTTGTCTTGTTCTTCTTTCTGGAATTATATCATGTACTCTTGCCCGAATCACGAATCTTTGCCTAAGGCCGACTTACAATTTCCACGGTGTTTCAATGGCCCCTCTTTGTTGATGGTTAGAGGGCCTGCCTGAAAGACGTCGACAAAGAATGCGAAACACCGGAGAGGCAAAAGCACTAATAGCATTCATCAATGGCTATTCAAGTGTCGCCCTGTCAACATAGAAGAGCAAAGATGGAGGTAGTAGGAGATAGAATGGTACAGGAGGAAACAGGTTCGGGGAAGACTCAAATGAAGCAGGATGGTAGAATTATGGAATACGCTCATTGAACACACAGAAACATATGCATACTTGTGTTAACAGGAATGCTTTCAGATGAGCATAGCACATCAGTCTGAGATTTCTCTGTTGCAGACTATAGCAGGAATGCTTGCAAAAGGAGCATTGCGCATCACTTCTGCGATGTCTCTGCTGTGACACTTAATTGTGTTGCATCAGTTTATGAACTTGATTTCAATGCGAGTGCGGAAAACGGGTGCTTGTGTATGTGGATTTTGCATACAGGAAGCAGATGGTAGGGATGAAGCGAAGTAGGAGCTAAGGGTAGGATTATAAGGTGAAGAGGGATGCACTTCTAAGTGGACAAGCTGACCCGAGTAGCCATTTCAAAATGTTGTTCGTACTTCACCACTCAGATGAATGCACCTTTGGACAACATCTTCGAAGCGAGTAACCTGCAACCAAAGAAGAAAACATAGGATACCATTGCTCGTCCGAACAATAGGCGAGGTTATTGAAACGAGTGCCAACAGAGGTGAGATGAAGTAATCGGGCTGTGAAGGAGGAACTGTAGCACGAGGCTAGAGTCTTCAGCCTTGACGCTCAGCCTAGCATATCACCACCAAAGATCATCAGACTCGGCACACCTTACTAGTTATGTAAAGAACCAGCCAGATGAATCTGTGAAGCCAGGGCCTAATAGCGATGATGAGCGGAGATCCCCAAAGTCACAATTGATGGGAATGCCTTTGGGGCTCCAGGAGACAGAACTAACCTCTCAGAGATACCACCGCTAGAATGGGCACGATGATGGTACCTCTGAGGGGTCAGTGGTTATGCCCTTCGGCACATCCGAGGAATTAGTAGAATGCCGGTGGAGTAGCGACGCTGGGATTGTCCCAGTATCCCACCCTGCTTGTCGTGAAGCTACACAGGGATGATTATGCTCTCTTGATTTGGATGGTGGCAGCCTGTAAGTTCTAGTTTTAAGTCCTGGTAGACTGTCGTTGCTGGTTTTAAGTCTTAGCAGACCATGGTCCCAGTTTAGAGTCTGGGCGGACCGAAAAATGCTAGTTTTACGTCGTAGCTGATGGTGGCGGGGTTGATTTAAGGTCTCAACAAATCATGTTGTAGATGTCTGTTTTGCATCATGACCCAAGGATAAATCTGTGTTGGTTTTACGTCTCAGCAGACGGTTGCTTACCTTTGCCGGTTTTATGTCATGATGGACAGCCGGTGCCAGTTTAGCGTCATGGTAGATGCATGCAAAAGATGCTAGTTTTTTATCTTGGCGGACCTATACTACATAGCCAGTTTTACATCGTAGCAGACGGTTACAACTTGCCAGTTTAGCGTTGTGGCGGACGGTCAGTACCAGTTTAGCGTCGTGGTAGACGCGTGCAAGGAATGCCAGTTTTACGTCATAGCAGACATTTGTTGCCAGTTTATCATCATAGCAGACGATGGTTGCCATACCTGATGTTCACACTGGAGATGCCACTATATGTAATACCGGTTCAGATATATGTGATTGACAGGGTTTGGTAACTAGTTGTCGTCGACATCTGCTAACTTGAATGCTCCGTTGCTGTACGCATCAGTCACCAAGAAAGGACCCTCCCAGTTTGCAGAGAATTTGCCTACTAGTTCGTGAACGGCCTTGAGAACTAAATCCCCTTTCTTGATCGGACGCTACTGAAGATTGTGATGATGCTTTTGCCTCTGCTTGTCTTGATACTTTTCAATTGTATCAAGCGTCTGTATCTGCTTCTCTTCTACTGAATCCAAATCCATGATCCGAGACTCAGTGTGTTGAGCCTCATTTATAATCGTGGAGAGGATCATTCTCAAAGAAGGGATTTGCAACTTGAGGGGAAGCACCGTCTCAGATCCGTAGACTAGGCTATAGGACGTACTGTCTGTAGCTGCCCTACATGTAGTGCGATGTGCCCATAGCACATAGAGGATCTTTTCGTGCCACCGTCTCTTATTACTGTCTAGCATTTTCTTGAGCAGATTAATGATGACTTTATTGGTTGCTTCAGCTTGACCATTCACTTGTGGGTAGTAGGGCGAGGAAAAAGATTATCTAATACCAAGGCTATCACAGAAGGATTTGGTTTCCATACTACTAAACTGCAGCCCATTGTCGGTTACGATAGTCATCGGGAGACCAAATCTGGTTACAATGTTATCTAAGATGAAATGGAAAATCTGTTGAGATGTGATCTTCCTTAAAGTAATAGCTTCTACCCACTTCATGAAGTACTTAGTGGCGGTGATTATGAAGCTATGACTTGTGGAGGATTTCGGTGTGATGGGACCTATAATGTCTAGTCCCCACCGTTGAAATGGCCATGTTATCTGAGTTGTATGTAACTTTGTAGGTGACACGTGTATAAGATTTGTGTGATGTGTGTTACAAGTTTTAACCTTTGTCAGGCAATCTTTTTCCATGCATGGCCAGTAGTACCCTAAGCGGTGAATTTTTGAAGCCATAGCCCATGGTGCTACGTGTCCTCCGCATAATCCCTCGTGAACCTGGCCAACGATACGCTACGCTTGGTCCTTGTTAATGCAAGTAAGCAACACACCATCAAAAAAGCATCTACAGAGAGTACTGTCTCCTATGATTACGTACTGCCTAGCTCGCTTGCAGATTGCATCTTTCTATGCGCGTGTCAATTCATATGATAGCTCGCCTTGTAAGAGGTAAGTTTTAATGTTGTGATACCATTCCGGCATGCTCTCTTAGAGAAGAGAAGATATTTGCACCGCCTAAATGATAGGACCTGTACAATCTATTATTAAAGCAGGACAAGTGTTGAGTAGATGTGAGGGCACGTTTAAGGCTAGCGTAGCCAGTGCATCGGCCAATGTGTTATCGGTTCATGACACGTGTTGGGCATTGATGGTCGCGAATCGGTTCAGAAGATCTTTAGCCATATCGCAGTAGGACTATAGATGTATAGCTTTGCAGGCGTAGACTCCTGTGATCTGATTGATGATGAGCATCGAATCACCCCTAACTGCCAAGTGTCGAACGTCGAGTTCGCTTACAGCTAGTAATCCCCTGAGGAGCCCCTCGTACTCTACCACATTGTTCGTATAGGGGAAGGTCAAGTGATAAGCATGGAGATGCACATCCTTAGGTGATAGCGTAATAACGGTGGCGGTGCTGCCACCTTTAGCGGTTGAAGCTCCATCGAAATACAACGTCGCCTCGAGGCCTGTTAAGACAGGGCTTAAACTATGTACATGTTCATCTGGAAACTCAGGCTCTATGGTTGCCTGACTGTCAATAGGTGATGTTACTAAATGGTCAGCTATTGCCTGGCCTTTCATAGAAGATTAGCCAATATAATGCAAATTGAATTTTGCTGTGATAGCTTTCCAGTGAGCTATTCTGCTATTCTCGTATAAATTGTGCGTAATGGTCCTAAGGATGTTATTTTTACAGATGATGTTAACTTGGCTATGAAAAAGGTAATGTCTACACTTTTTAAGTGTAAATACTAATGCTAGGCAGTTACGCTCTACTTCGTTGTACCTCGTTTCGTACGCATATAGAGCATGGCTCAAGTAGTAGATGGGCACTTCTGACCCATCATCCCTCCTTTGACAAAGTAATGTTGCTAACGCTACGTTCGAAGTTGCAAGGTAAATGTAGAACGGTAGATCTTCTTGTGGTGGGAAAACTATCGGTAAGTGTTGAGGTTCGTGCTTTAGGCTGTCAAACGCATGCTGACAATCTTCCATCCATTCAAAATTAACCCCCTTTTTAATCAAATGTTGCATAGGATGTAATTTGTTGGTTAACCTCGAGATGAACCGGCGTATAAACTATAATCATCCTTGTAACCCGCGTAATTGCTTGAGGTCTGTGGGAGGCGTTAATTCAACAATGGCTTTGACCTTATCAGGGTCAACTCGTATGCCGATTTTCGACACCACAAATCCCAGCATGCGTCTGGTTTTGACTCTGAATACGCATTTCTTTGGGTTAAGCCAGAGGTCGTATTTGGAGCATCTTTTGAGGACTAACTCCAGGTCTTCTGAATGATCCTCTGACTTTAAAGAGTTGACAGCTATATCATCAACATAGTCATTCAGTCTCTCTAAGAGGTAATCGCTAAAGATATATGTCATAGCTCATTGATACGTTGCTCCGGTATTTTTTAGACCAAAAGGCATCATGATGTAGCAAAAGGTACCCCAGGGCATCATGAACGTTGCGGTTAATTGATGTTCTGGGTTGATACGAATCTAGTTATAGCCTGAAAAGCCATCCATGAAGGACAGAAGCGCATGCCCAGCTGTCATATTGACTAGTTGGTCGATACTTAGTAGTGGGAAGTTATCTTTGATCGTGGCCTTGTTCAAATCTCGGAAGTCTATGCAGATGCGTATGCTGCCAGTCTTCTTTGGGACGACTACAATGTTAGATACCAAATCTGAGTAGTCGACTGCGTGGATGAAACTAGCCTGATACAGCTTAGTGATCTCATCACGCACGGCTAGCATGATCTCTAGCTTGATTTTTTGTACTTTTTGCCTAACTGCTTTAATCTGCGGGTCTAAGATTATGTTATGCTGGATTAACCTGGGATCTAGTCCCGACATATCCTCGTATGACCATGCAAACACCGTGATGTTGTCTTGCAGGACTTGTTTTATAGAATCATGCATTTTCTGGTCTAGTAAAGAACTAACCTTAAGTATTTTGGCTTCACCCTTATGTGTAATGATAGAAACCTCATAAAGGGGGTCTTCGGTTATGTCCCCAGCCTCCAGGTCTAGCGTGCATGTTGACTGTTCTAGCCATTCCGGGGATGTTTTCGACGTGGCTATGGTTACATCGTCAAAGGAAGGGTTAATTTCTACTAGCGTAGGGTTGAATTGTCTAACTACCCTCCTGTATGGGCCTGTCAAAGTTAGAGGTGCTGAAAATGTTGCATCCATTTGCGAATTGTCCTGCAAAATTGCCAAACGCGTAAATGATTAGGAGAAAGCATGACGTAGTGTTGTCGAATGTGGAAAGCTAACTGAATTTTGAATTTTGTGAAGAGGCTATAATTAATGCTACCCGATTACAAGGCGATAAGATGTGATAGTTTAATGTCATTTCAGACAGTGGAGCATGCAATATCTGCCACATTAATATCTTAATTTTTGGGTTCTGTTTTAGGAAAGTCCCGCTGAAATCGGATATCAAGTCGGTGATTTTCGCATATAAGTAAGTAGTTTTTAGTAAGAATGGGATGCTGGCTGTCGCAAATTCAAATTCCTAACTATTACGAAGCGAGAGAGAGAGAGCATAAGGTTGGAACATGTAATTTGCAAAGGCGTGAATGTGTGAAGCTGTGAAGGTTTTGAAGCTGTGAAAATGGCGCCTAAAGCGAAGAAGAAGAACATGAAATTGGCTAAGATCGACGAGGTGCAAGAGAATCTGGAATGTGCTTCGCAGATGGTGGTTGAAGTGAGGGACCCTACGCCCTTGAACCGGTAGGCCGTCTCTTGCGTATTTGTGTTATTCTAGCTGTGTTTATTGTTGTAGCATTGTTCGCGTAAATGGGGGTTTTAGACTATGGACCTCGCGTTAAGGTGAGGGTTTAATGGGGTTGCATCTATCACCGTTGTGAGGGACAAACCTTGTGCTATTGTAAGGGTTTGGGTGATTTCGGCATGGACAACTAAGCGTAATCTATAGGTTTTCTATATTTAAACATGCAAATGTAAATCTAGGCGTTGATCTGTGTATTGTGATTTCTGTATAGTATTATGCTAAAACCTGTTTTGATTGTCTTAGACATTGTTGGGGTTTTGTGCTGCATAAACCCAATCATGCCTAATGTCCCTCCCCTGCAAACTCGGTTGCACGGGAAGGCCATATGGATTTGAAAGGGTGCACTGGAGTTTCTGCAGTTCTTACTGCGTAACTACAGCATTATTATATGGTCCAATTTGTCAGGCGATATTGCTGGTGCCATTTTGGAGCACCTGTTAGTGGGTTCTGCGCAGGGAATTTTGGCCTTCTTGACAGACGGAGCCATCGATACTGGTCATCCCGAGGACTGAGAACTTAGTGCTCGAGGTTTGAGGTGCTTAGGTTGGATCTGGGAGATGGACCAGTTTAGTTGTTACCACACCTATAACACTCTGTTCGTGGCTCGCCACGTCTCGACCTACTTCCAGAACCCACCGGGCACTGTGTACTACTCAGGCGGGTAAGCAATTGTGTTGGCTATATTGTTACATGTCTATTGTCTAAGTTTTGTAAAGCGTAAGTTAAATCTATGTGGTATGGTACAGGTTTTTCATTCATGAGAACAAGTTAGTAGGAGATGGTGATACATTGTCATGGACCGAAACGGCAATAAAGGCATTTACCTCAACTAGCAATGTACGTGCTAGTGTGATGGGGCAGATCAGCTTCGACATTCATGAGTACCCCACCCGCTATGCTGATGCTTTTGAGAATTTCCAGAATCTCGGGTGGCTACATGATGATTGGACTTTGGATCCACCCCTTACCATTGAGGACGTGTAGAGGAACCTTCCTCCATTTCCTTTGCCATTTGGACCTGGTAAGACTGCTGTGTATTCTATTGTTGCATGGTATAGTTGTGAACTGTGAACGTTACGTAATAATGTTTTTGCCTGACCTGTGTCTCACATTGTTTAGTTAGGGAATCCCCAGAGATTACCCTTACGATTTCCGGCCACGAGGCGAATACCGTTCTCTTCCGCCACGGCGACATCAAGGATGCACAACGCTGGCTCGGCCACGCAGTGGCCCCAGTTGTGGTGGTCACCAAGATTCGAGAAGCAAGGCTAATGCATTTATTTTTAGCCGCAACTCCTGATGTCCCCGCCAGCGAAATGCTAACCCTAGTCAACTCCTTTAGCAAAAAGGCAGAACGTTTTTGCACGCGTGTGCATAACGTGCGTGTAAGTTTCGACATTGATGCTCAGCTCTTTGCAGACCTTTTTAGCGTCCCCTCTGACGGCCTTCCCATAGACGAGAAGGCGAAGAGGAGTCTTGACTGCTAGAAGTGGCTGGAGGAGTGGGTAAGGGTCAAGAAGGAGCCTAAATGGATTCCTTGTGAAAGAATCGAACTAGGAGTTGCCAAGACAGTTTATCCCCTTTTTCGGGCCCGGACTTTCCCCAAAACACTCTCGCAAGGGATGTTCTTTTCCATAGAGCAGACCCGTATTATTCGAGAGGTTCTGGTAGAAGGGACCCAGTTCAATTGGGCAAGCCATTTTGCTGCAGGACTACGCGCTGAGATGATCAAGCTTCGCAAGAAGCTCAAGTCTCATTTCAATGTGCATTACGCCTTCTTCATAGCTTGCCTTCGGCGTTTTGCTGAGTTTTTGGTCGTCCAAAGGGCCTGGGTGCAATAAGACCAAGACCAGCTATCCAAACCTTGGATTACGCATATCCTCAGCACTACCCATGGGCAGGATCCTCCGGAAGGGATTGGGGAATCTCTGTCTATAACGACTAGAGGTTTGGCGGCTCCTCGAGTGCGAGGCCTCGACAGTGTAGGCGGGATAATGCCTACTTACACTAGCGATGCCTCATGAGGGAAAGGCCTGGCGGAAGAAATTGTAGAACTTGCAGCTTGGCGTAAAAGGCTCCATATAGCCGAGGCTTCTGCGGAGCCTGGGAGCGGCACGGGTCGAACTGTGGAGGTCAGAGTTAAGCGGAATAAACCTCCGCCTGGTAAGCGTGAGGGAGATGTATTGAAAACTATATTATGCAATGTTTACTTAGAATATTTGGGATGATGTATTAAGAGCATTGTGATATGACCAGTGAAAATTAAGGAGCAGATGACCCCTAAAACAGGGGTAGTGATACTGAGTCATGGGGAAGGGGCCCCAATTTCAGAAAAAGAGGCCCCAGCTGTTGAGACAAGCGCCGCACAAACTCATGTACGTGAGGAGGCCCCAGCTGAAGGGGTAAGCGATGCACAGACCCTTGTGCGTGAAGGGGGGAAGGGAGTAGAAGAGGTTGGCGGGGTCGCCACTGTTACTGGTAGAGGTAATGAGTGTATTGAAAATTTTGCAGAATTCTGTTAATACTTAGAGTTTCTAACTTAACTATGCTACAGGAGAAGAAGAGGGATCCACGTCTGTCACTGTAAGTAGAGCGTGGAGAGACTTTCCTGACAAGTTCACCTTCATGGAAGGCGTTGTCAGTGATATGATTGAGCGCCTCGAGCGCGTCGATCCTGAAGCTGGTACGTTATAGCTATAAAAGGTTTATTTTGTTATACAGCAGTAATGTGTCATATACAATGATAATGTTTGCTGTTAGGAGCTCGCCTTCGATGGGACCCAACGGAGCCCATTGATTTGGACACAGTGGAGCCTCCATTGGATGGGGTGGCTGTTCCACGTCACATTTATGAGGAGATGCGTAAATGTGCGTTCCGCTCGACATGCTCCTTATGGGAGAGTAAGGGCGTGAATGAAAACCTCTGGAAAAATTTGCAGAAGTCTGAGCAGAAGATTGAGTCTCTGACCAAAGAGGTCGAAGACCTGAATTCACAATGCAAATTCCTACAGGCACGGGAGAAGAGCGATGAGGACTGGTGTACTGCTGTTATTGACTACTCCCATTATTGGATAGCCATCAAAAATAGTGTGCAAACCAGTCGGGCATTGGTAGAGTAGCGGATGGAGATAGAGCTCCTAGCCCAGAAAAGCCAGGATTGGAGGGATTACTGTGCAAGTGTGCAAGAGTGGGGGTAGAAGGAAAAGGACCACAAACATTTGTATAAGCAAGAAAGCATCGCTTATCGTAAACTTTATCATGATTTTGCCGTCAAAGCTTAATCCTTGTAAGTTTTCCTTGATGTTATTGGAGCATCCGAAGCCTTCAAGAAGTTCGAGGAGTAGGTGACTGTAAGTGCGTCCCCGGAAAGGGAGATGACTCTCCCTGGGGGCCAGACTATAGTTCCTACATTCTTCCCGGACCCACCTCGTTGGACTAATGTAGAGAAAGGGAAGGTGAAGGCTGGAGCTACCCTAGGAGATGGAGCGTGGTCTGATCCGATCGAGGATGAGATCATGGAGCGCCTGTGGGCTGGCTTAGACAACCTTCCCTTTGCTGTGGAAGCAGGGCCATCGCGAGTAAGTTTATGCATGACTAAATCTAAATTTTCTAATTGTATTGTCAAGTTTTGTTCTTGCTAACATGTTTTCTGTATCTAGGTACCAACAGAGGACAAAGAATACGAGCAAGCTGAGGTGCCAGTACAAGAGGAAGAACGTAGCGATGAAGAGCATCCTCCCGTGGAGCCGATACCAAAGCAGGAACCTCATGAAGAGGGGATTCCTCATGAAGGAATACTTCCCAGGAGAGAAGGCCCACTAGAGGATGATTTATTAGGACTAGAGCCAGACTTAAGAGATACTGGTGACAGTGGTGTCAGAGGATATGTGTAATTGTGATTTATGCATGGATTTATTGATTTTTGCTAAGAATGATTACTGGGATGACTGAAAGACTAGCGATAAGATTTTGTGACAATTTTAAGTGTTATATATATTTTTGTCTTTGTGTCTTTTGCGTTTTCATTTATAAAGTGTAAGCGTAGTTGTTAACGGTTTTGCCTAAGTTATGTTACGACGGAGTGGAATTACTAGTTTTAGGCCATTGTGGGCTGTCATGAGCATTTGCGTAATCTGGAAGCTAGTTTTAGGCCATTGCAGGCCACAACCAGTTTAAGGCCGTTGCGGGCCCCACATAATGTAGAAAGCGTAATTGGTGGTAGTGTATGTTTTTATTGTTTTTGCGTATCCAAAGACGTGAATGTGTACATAACAAGAATGTAACAGCATAAAGAAGGAATGACAGGCGTAAACATTGAAAATTTCTATGGCGTAAATATGCATTAGGCGAAAACGAAATGCTAAGCGTAAACTGCGATAATTGTTAACAAACATGATAATGTGCGTAAATGTCATTCAGTTCAACCGCTAATTTCCAATTGTTTCTTAACGGCCTTTACGTTCAATGCTGCGTAAGGGCGGAGGGGCTTACGGTCTGACTCCTCCACGTCCCCATCCTAAAATGGCAGGTTGGCCCAGGCTGAATTGTCATCATTGATTTCAATTTTTTGATGGATTTGGAGATTGGTCTGATCGTCCGAGGCTTCTATCTCCGAACCCCATTCTTCCTTAATGTTGTTGACAGTTCTGGGGGTGGTTTCATTGCCATGTATCATGACCTCCCCTCCTGCGTAAGGTAGGTGTATTTCTTGATGTATCAGTGATGAAACCGCCCTCAATTGGGCTAACCAGGACCTCCCTAGGATCAAGTTGAAGCCAGGCATCTCCTCGACGACTAAGAATGTGGCATCCATTGGGAATTGCTTCCCTGCCACAAACTCGATACGTACCGTCCCCTTGACTTGAACCCTTGCTCCATTGAACAACTTTACGCATGTTGTCGTCATGGGAATGATCTGGTCGACCAGACCCAACCTATCCACGATGGGATAAGGAATGACATTTGCAGCAGCGCTGTCGTCCACATGTACTCTTCGGATCAGGTATTGACCGACCCGAATTGTGATGAACATGGGTTCAGTGGTCACCTGACCTTTCTCAGGATCATCTTTGATGGACTCATCATGAAAGGTCAGTGAGGTGGGCTTGGGTTGCTCAGCTTCAGAAGGAAACATGACCGCGTGGATCGCTTCCTCCTCCGCTAGTAAGCTTTCATCCACAGGTATGGATGTCAGCATATGGACCATAGCCTCACGGTGTTTTTGGGATGTCATAAGCAGGTCATAGAGGCTCAGTGTTGTATTTTTTTGTTTTAAAGCCTATTTAACCTACCTAAACACGTCAAGGAGGTCCCTCTCTTGGCTAGGTTGTTTGTTCCCCTTATCTTCTTCCATTCTTCCCAAGAGACAAATATCCCGAGGTGGAGTGGTGTCTGTAGAGGGGTTCCTTTTCTTGCCGAGAGGGGGAGATTGCATTTCTGCACCTTTATCCTGTCTCTGAGGTACAGGCGAAGGCACAGAGGCTAGGGGCCTGGGCTTACGGAAGCCAAGCGTAGAGTAGTCTTTTGTAATGCTGACAGATGTATCCTCTCGCTTTTGTTTGTTGGGTGGTGGTTGGCGGTTTTGATTAGAGGTCTGTCCCTACGTGAGAGGAGCAACCAGTGGTTTTGGTGCTCTAATGATGAAAGGTGGCTTATGCGTGGGCACGGATGAGGCCACGGCTTGGCTACCACTGCGTGGCTGGGTGGCATTCTGAGAAGGTGCACGAATGATAAAAGGTGGCCGTGAGCCACCATTGGCTATGGAAGAAGGGCTTCCCCCCTATTGTGAGTTGGTTGGCATGGGTAAAACAAAAGGTTGTCTGGGTGGTGCCTTCCTATCACTATCCGTATTCACCACACTGATTTTGGAACTTCTGGACTGGCTCGAGAGGATCTTGTTTCACTCCCATAAGTTGATCTAACATGACTTCCAGCTTTAAGTTGTATTTAAAGCGAGTCACGAATTATGTCAGGAGCTCTTCCAAGGTTGAGATGGAAGAGCGTGGGAGGGCCCGATGCTAGTCTAGAGCTTTCCCTTTCAACGACATAGCAAAGACGTGGATAATCGTGTGAGGCCACTGTTGCAGCAACAAGGATTCGGATCTAAACATGACCAAGTGAGCGTTAGGATCCCCCTCCCCATTATACTTGGTAAAATGAGGCAAGGACATCCCTGTTGGCAACGACAACATAGGGACCGCTGAGCTAATAGGATCATCTTGGTAGAAGTCCATGATCTATACCGTGTTTGACCCAGCAGCCTTAAGACACCTAACCTCCTTGCTGAGGGTTTGAATAAGTAGAAAGGCTTGATCTAGACCAGTTGCTGGAGGTGCCTGTGCAGGAGGAGCAGGGGGCTGAACTGAAAAAGCCATGCCAGGTAGTGGAAGTGGTGGAATGGTTTGGCCGGTAGATGGTGGGGTGGGAATCCCTGCAGCCAGGGGGGCCTGTGAAGACCACCACCCACCAGTTTGGGAAGAGAGGTTAGTTGCCATCTACTGCGTGGGATAAGGATCAGGATATTGCGGAACCATCTGTGGAACATGCGTTGTGGGTGCCACCGAGGGTTGCACACCGTATACCGCAGACTGGTTGTGTTGTGCTATGGGGTAGGTCCACTGACTCACAGTAGGCCGTTGGACAGGCATTTGTGGTTGCACGATGGCGGTGATCTATCGGGTCGGAGGGGACGGTAGTGACAAAGTTTGGATCGGACAAGTTGTGGACATGGTTTGGGATTAGATATGCGGGATGAAATGGGGCGCGGTGGTCACTGGAACCACCGACGGAATACTAAGTACATGCGGCGATGAAACTGCCCCCATGTTGTTGTGGGGTATTTGCATTTGCAACCCAGATGGTTGCACAGTGGCTTGGGGAATGACAGGGAAATGTGTCTATGTGGTCATGACTGGGTCAAGAGGAGCGGCCTCTCCGTTGAAAGGAAATAGGGGATTTGTATACGTGTGGGGGCTCAGAGTATGGAACAAGTGTTCAGACTGGGCTGCCAATTCATCCTCTTCCTCCTCCCCATTATGGGGCTCCAGTGTAGCCTGTGAAGCCTAGCCCTTGGCCATGACCAACTGTGTTATAATTTCATGTTGATGTTCGGTCAAAGGGATAATGTCATAGGCTGTTGAAGTGAAATCGTGACCTCCTCGATGGATCATCTCAAAGTTTCTTTTTGCTTCGATCTCGGCTTGGCTAAGGGCAATCTTTGCCTAGATCTTAACGCAGATGAAATTGTATTCTTCAGGGGTTACGACTATGAAAACAGGGTCTTTGCCCTGTAGTCTCAATGACCTACATGATGGTCCCTGCGATCCTGCTGCAACAAAAGCTGGTCTGGCGACAGCGATAGGGTTCACAGATGTGGTACCCACATCAGCGGCGACCATGGCGGTTGTGGTTGTGTATACGGAATCCATTGATCGAGTGGATTAGCTATGACAAATGATCGGATCTAATAAGCAGCTGAAAAAAAGATCGCAAATAGGCTTTCTACCTTGTAGGATTCCAGAGGAATTGTTCCTGTGACCGATCTACACCACGTGATTTGCCATAAACTTCCCTAGAGGTATTACGTTTACGGTTTTGGGTATAAATCACTAACAGGGCTACCCAAAAAATATAGGTCGGAGCCTAGGCCCTCCTTCTAGCACCAGAAAATTGTAACAACAAAAAATGTCAGTAGCTGGAAAATACCAAACAAAATCCCGTGTACATAGTTTTAACCACGAATCCGTGCGAGGGCTATGCTGCAAAAACGAATCCGCGGTGCCCTGAACGGTCTTGTCGATCAGACAGGGACTTACTAATTAGTAAACCGATGAAGACTATGAATATTTCGTGGAAGGATCTGATTCGGTGAGTCGTGAAATGAGAGAAAAGCGATGTAGATGAATGGTAATAATGATGATAGAGTTAACTCGACAATAGGAATCAGACACGAGAGAAACGTGTGATTACAAGATCTATAGTTTGACCTGGGAAAATAAGTATTTTGTATATTCAAGTTACACTGGGGAGACCCCGATTGTTTTGTATAAAGCAAACACAAAGCAACAAGAAACAAGCAAACTGTCTGAGCAGAAGTGCAGAATAGAATTCGATCTACCTTGTAGGCCGAAGAAGGAATGCAAGGAAGGTCAAGTTCTGACATCTATTGATCAACTGCTTTTGATCAATAGAAACTCGCAAACCACACCAGATGATCTTTGGATCTCTGATCTGCTCCTTTTGCCTTAGGTAGCCTTTTCTCGGAACTGCCGATGATCACCAATGGAGAAAGTTGTGTCTTCGCGAAAGGGGTAATCGCTCTTACTGCCAATGCTCAAGCCAAGTGTCTCCTGTCTCTGTGGAAAGCTAGAGCTGCCAAGGTGGTTGCCAAAAAATGCTGCTCTTTCTCTCTGTCTCAGTGGTTTCTCTGTCTCTGTGTGTGTCTCTCCTCCTTCCTTTTTTTTTCGCCAACTAGGATATTTATAGGTTTGACGATATGTGGAGAATGCACAACTGTGATGACGCGTGTTTCAAACTTCTCGGAAGATCGTTGACTTGACCATCCTCGTGTTGAAATCCGTGACTACGCACAATACGCGCATTTGGGTATTGTGCGTATGAGTGGAAAATGTGGGTCGGGCATGTCTCAGTTGATTTTGGGCTATATTACGCTCATACACATTGCGTCGCATACAAGAGCGTAATAAAGCATGAAGATAATAGATTCAAGCTGCTTTACACTCGTTTACAACGCCGTGCGTAGTGAAGCATAAGAAATGATTACTTTGACGATGACTTACGCTGACACATGCTGCGTTGCGTAACGGGCGTAAGGCGGCCAATATGTAAAAAAAGAAAGGCACCGATCTACTGTGCATCTTTGGTCTCTCTTTGACTTTTTTGACGCTCATTACGCTACCATGTGTACAGAGCGTAAACTCGGCCTTGGACAAAAGACTTAGCCAAAATATACGAGAAGTTGCATATTACGCTGCTTAGGCCTTAGGCTTTGCCAAAGCTGTTGAAGTAAGCTGCCTTTGAATGTCGAACTATGTTACGCAAAGCATCATTACGCTATATTGCATGCTATAGCATAAATATTGAAAAACATAGTAACATAAGAAATCCACAAAGGAAAAACAAAGTCTTGATGCCGCGCTCCTCCTTGCATCGCCCTGTCTTGTTCTTCTTTTTGGAATTCTGTCATGTACTCTTGCCCGAATCACGAATCTTTGCCTGAGGCTGACTCGTAATTTCCATGGTGTTTCACTATGAGTTCAGTTTAGTAGTCTCAAGCATTTTCTTGGTATCCATGTGGTGTTTGAACTCATCTTCGTATAGTAGATATAAGCTAGCTACTTGTTTCTCCAATTTTGACCACAACCATTTGGCTATCAGCATTGCTAGGCTTACTTAATAGAGATTTTCCAACTCCATATACTTTATCATTTCCTCAATCTACAACTCCTTCAAGAAAATATCTACTTTGTTATAGGCATCAATCCCATCAAGGATGGGTTGTTGCATCTCTCTTTCTTGCTAGAGTTGTTGAAGGGCTTCATTCACTTTTGTCTTTGCTATCTAGGCTTGTTTTTCATTAATTTCCTTTTGCAAGCCAACCTAATCCTTGTAGTGATTTTTCACTTTTTCAAATTTGAGAGCATTGTTCTTCTAGGTGGCAATTTTGATGGTAGAATTTTCTTGCAAGGTGTGTACCTCCTTCATTGATAGATTGTAGTTCTTTGTAGCCAATTTTCTTAGTTTAATGTTGACTCTAGCAAGTTACTCCTGCTACTGATGAATTAATTCTTGCATTTGATCTCTCTAAGCATCAACATTTTTTAGGCAATGATTTTGTGCGATCAATTCTTCATTCTCTTGGTGCATCTGATTCAAGTTCTCTCTAATTAAGTGCATTTCAACTTCTGCCATGGATTGTCTGAAGATGGCCATTATTGCTTCTTCCTTATCATTTTGAGATCATTCCTAAAGTTATTTGATAGCTTCATCTCTTGTCATTACCAGGCTAAGGATTACTTGTTCTACAAGTTATGCACAAAGTTCAGCAACCTTCATGGCCAAGCATTGATTTTGCTCTTAGGCCATTTCTAGTTGCCGTTCCAAAATGATGCATCTTCCCCTTACATTTTGCAGCTCCAATTGGGTTATGGTGATGTTGTCCAAGAGATCAAAGATGTCCAGAGTCAGTTTCCCAGTTCCTACTAGTTGTTCCATGAATTGTTTGTGCTAAGTTGTAGTCAATTTTTTGTTAACTATGCCTGTGGATGTCTACACATCTTAAAGTGCAGATATGTCTAGTATAGATGCCATAGATGTGTTCAATGCTTCTGTTACATGGTCAGCTACCACTTCTACCATTGTCTCCTACCCTTAGTGCTACATCACTAAGATAGTTATCTCTTCACTTTCCTCCAACTTCATCAAGAAAGTGGCAACATTCCTAGAGATTTCTAAAAATAAATGATGTGTTGCTAATGACACCATGACCTCTCAAGTAGTGGAATCTAACCTTGAAGGTAGCTATGTTCTTTGGGTAGAGAAAATGAAACTACCCCTCTCCATTTGACTAACTATTTAGGCCACCTTATTAAGGTGACTCATTACTAGCCAACACATAGATGGATCTACTCCACTCATTCCTACTTGTTACTCTTGTTCACTCAAAAGCTATTCTTGGATTTGATGCAGATGCTCTAGGACTATGTAGGCCTCCTGTGTTGTCTTCTAAGTGGGTGGTGGTGGTGGAAACTCCTCTTCTTGAGTGATTATTGACATCTTATCTTTCATAATTTTTGTCCATGAGGCCAAGGGAGTGTGCTTGAGAGTATCATTAGAATAGTGAACAATGCCTACCATTTTGCAAATTTTTTTGATAAGGCATGGAAATGGTAGGGTCTTCCTTCCATATTCACTCTTCTTGAAGTGCTTATTAATCTCCAAATAAATTAGTTGTGAAAGGTTAACAGGAAATTTCTTGCTTAGAGCAATGCATGCTTAGGTGGAGAAAATAGTCACCTTGTTTGGCCTCACTGTTAGATTGAGGTGATAGGTCACAATCTTGAAATAAATCCACTCTACTAGTGTGAGAACACCATACTCCTTACAGTCCACCTTGTAGCATTGTTGGGTCTATTTCCTTTTTTCCTCAAGATCATCTTTTGTTGATATCTATACCAACTATGTTCCAATATCTAGAAACCCTAGTGCCTATGCAATGGCTTTCGCTAAGTAGGACACTTGAATGTCCTTTATTTTTACAAAAAACCCTAGCTTTTAGCTTTTTCAAAAGAGACAACTCTCTTCCATGTACCATTCCCCATTGGACATGATGATTAGACACATGGGAGAGGCTTGCAATTATGTCTTGACATACTCTAGATCTTTTTCCAAAAATGGTCCAAAGTTTATTTCATGAAGAATTGATCTTTGGATTTCTTGGGACTTGATCTCTAGGCAAGCTTGAGTCAGAGTGACCTCAAGCCTTGGCATTGGGCTAAGTGCTTCTCCTAATTGGGATTATTTTGTAGGCACTTCTTCCTTTGGAATCTATTGAATAGATTCCAACTTTGAGCTCCTTCTAAAGAGGTCCTATTGCATGGTTCACCTCTTGTTGTTTTGGGCCTTGTTCCTACTAGCCCCTTCTAGCTCTAGGTTTCTTCTTCCATGGTTGCGAAGGTTCTCCTTCCTATGGATGTTTTTGTTCAGCTGCCATCTGTAATCACAATAAGACCATGGATTAGCAATCATTGTGCAGCCTTAAAAAATAATTGGGATACCTTAACTCTTGAGGATAGTTACCCTTGGCTAAGTTGTGATTATGGTTGATTCAATTAACTTAATTATTATTTTTGTTTATGCATTATCATTGATAAATCATCCTGGAGGTTGTTGGAAGGGTTAACTATCAAAAGAGTTGATATTTTTATGTTGTTAAGGTTACTAATCCTTGGGGGGAGTTAGAAAAAATTTTCAAAGGTTTCATTGAAAACCTTAAGGTTTGTGGCCCCCATGATAAAGATCTTACCTCCAGTAAGTGCAAGATCTAAAAACAAAGTGATTTGTACAAATGGTTTGAAAGTGGTGGGCTTTGGAAGGTTTTGGGCTTTGAAAAATTGTAAAAATTCCCCATGTGTTATGAGAAAATTTCAAAAATTCCAATGTGTCTTGTGGTATATATAGTATTTTTGTAGGATGTCAATGAGGCCTCATCGATGTAGCTATTGACCATCATTGACTTTGGTCAAACTTTCAAAATACAAGGAATTTTTTGATGAAATTAGGATCAAATGAAAACTTAGAAGACAAAGAATAGTATAAAATCATGAGAAGAGGGCATTAAAGGTCATAAATTTAAAAAAAATGGAGAACAATTATTTTAATGGATGAATGCAATGAAAGATTAAGGAGTACTGAGTGGTTTACACAATGAAAAATATGAAATATATGATTGTAGCAATGTCAAAGGTAAGATCATTTTTTCCCTTGCATAACCTTAACTAAGGAGTCCATGGGCCCCATAGTTGATTTAATGATCATGATAAGTTAAGGACCAACTAGAAAGAATCCACTCAAGAATCGCAACACATTAGACTAAGACATAGAGCATAACATAGAACCCATCAGTGAGGTGAATTATGGTAGCTTGGATGGATGATAGAGAAGGTGGAATTGAGTTCCAAGTTGAGGTCATAAGAAGTCCGTTGTGGAATTTGTGGTTAAAATGAACCAAGAAGTTCCATCCTTAGTCCAAACCAAAATCATATGCCTTTAGTCACTTCACATCACCACTCTAAGACTGATCCACCCACTCAAGACGCAAGAGTGTCCCCACAAGACAACCACTATTCCACAAAGAGAAGGAAGGAGAAGTAGGTAGTGAGAGAAAGGGCCTTAGTTATAGGGGATTATCATGCATAGATGCATGTTGTTCAAGTTCCATATATAGTGCTTGTAGCCCTTTTATTTTTCTAAGAGATGTGTTTTTAATTCCAATTATTATTTTTGAAATGGGAACCATACCGAGTGAGGACTTATTTGTATCTAAGGGGCATGCTTTGAAATTTCATCATTTTTTTTTGTTTTTCTTGAATGATGGGAACCACACCATGTAATGACATTATTTGTCTTCCTATCATTGGGTGGTATGGAATGGTTAGAAGTCCACGAAAAACACTCAAGCACTTAAGCAAGAAGAAGAATACAAAGAGTATTAAGTTTCATTGAAGTCATACCCTTTACAAACCTTTGGATCCTTCTTAATTATAGAACTACCAAGGTCATTGATTGGTTAAAAGTTTCATTAATGAAAAGGAACCCCAAATTCCTAGAACATGGAAAACCACTGATTTATGTAGATGATGTGGATTCACTGCCTATTCCATGAGAAATAAACCATGTCAAAGTCATCAGACATCGGAATTCAAAAATAGAAACTAGACATCGACAATCACACATTAAGCACAGACCATCATTAGTAAACAACAACAAAAATATTGTGTCATGTGATAATAAAGAAAATTTATTAGAAAAAATTAGAAAATATCACACTTAAACAAAAGAAACAAAAGAACCAAAATAAGGTAAAGTATATAATATAGTGTAAAATAATCAATAAAGTTTAAAGGTTTTAAAAATGGTATAAAATTAGAAAAATTCAAAGTTCAAAAATTTGTAAAATCAAAATGTGAAAAATGGAAAAGTTAGAAAAATGGAGAGGCCATGGTAATGGTCAACATAGATGGCCATCTCCCCCAAGACTAAGTTAGAGGGAGGAGATCCAAAAAATAGAATGTGGTTGTCCATCTATTGAGGTGGTATTTACACTCGTCTATTTTGGTTCTAGGAAAGGCTTCACTTATTAGATATTGGCTAACTACTTTTTATTTGATTTGTTAGGTTTGTAAATTATCATGGCCCTAGAGGAAAATGTTTGATTAATAATATAAGGTTCCTCCCATAATGTTTGAAATTTTTTCTTTTGGGGTATATGTGTGGGGTTCTAGTAAAGAACCTTATCTCCTGGTTGGAGTTTTACTTTCTTGATTCTAAGGTCATGACATTGCTTGGTAAATTACTTGATCACCTCATTCAAGGATAGGGCCACTAAGAAATTTTCATTTAGCACATTTAGAGTGATAAATATTTCCTTCTGTGCTAGACTTAGGTTAAGGTTTAGATCATAAGCCATTAAGAGTGTATGGAGCTTAGATAGAATTAGAAGCATTGGAAGCTTTTCATATTCAAACTTGTAGGAAGAATATCCAATAGGAAGTTTCCAAGTTGAACAATAAACCCAAAGAGCATCATTCAGTTTTGTACTCTAGTTCTTCCTATATTTGCTAATGGTTCATGTTGGTATTTTTGTAATCTCTCGGTTGGTTACCTCTACTTGATCATTGACTTGGGGGTGATAAGGTGTTGTTAATTTATGTTGTACCCCCAAGCATTGCATTATTTTTCTAAATGTGGCACCTATGAAATGAGTCCCATTATCAGAAATTAGTGAATGTAGTATCCCAAACCTATTCATGATATTTTGTTATATAAATTTGATAATAGTGAATGATGTAAAATTAGTAACAACTGTCACTT
>MNCI01018006.1:36038-106981 GCA_015680685.1 Gnetum montanum | reverse complement strand
TCTTCATCATTGACACACTAACAGATCAGGCCATCGACATACACCTTGTAAAGGTGTCCATTGATTTCCATGAAGTATTTGACTCAATGAAGAAATTTTTGCTTTTTCCTAAAATCCAAGTCTTATAGCATCTCTTGAGTGAGAAGATATTTGGGAATGCCATTATAACATATTTCTTTCTTAGGTGTTTGTTTGCTTATTGCTCTACTAAAGAGAAATTCATCTGGAAACTGATCAGAGAGTAGGCTCTCCTCCTCTTTGTTATCCCATCTTAGATGAGAAAGATGGTTAGTGACCACATTCTTAGTCCCTTTTCGATCTACCATAATAATATTGAATTCCTATAAGATCACAAGCCACCATCTAACATGAGGGCTCACTATTGGCTTATTCATAAGGAAGTGAATTACACTATGGTCTGGATGCACAAACACTTTGTAACCAAGCACATAATATCTAAACTTTTCTTGCATGTACACCACTACCATTTATTCTTTTTTTGTGATGGTGTGACTTAACTATGCCCCTGAAACACCGTAAAAATTGTGAGTCGGCCTCAGGCAAAAATTCGCAATTCAAGCAAGGACGCATGTCAGAATTCCAGAAGGGAGAATAAGACAGAGCAACACCAAGAGGTGCATAGCATCAAGTCTTCAACCTCCTGTGCAGATTCTTAATCTTACTATGTTTTCTCTGTTTATGCTATACCACGCGACGTAGCGTAATGGCGCTTAGCGTGATTCTGTTTAAACATAGTCTGGTATCAGAAGGCTTGAGTAGCGTAATATGCGACTTCTCGTATATTTTGCTAAGTCTTTTGTTCAAGGCCAGGTTTATGCTCTGTTATGCACGGCAGCGTAATGAGCTCCAAAACAGTCAAAGGCAAAGTCTAAGAAAGTGCAATTGCTCATCATACGCTCATCACGCAACGTAGCATATCACATCGTATTGCGTCGCCAAGCTAGACATCGTTTACGCTTCATTACGCACGGCTGCGTAAGCGAGCGTAAAATAGCTTGAATCCATTATTTCCATGTTATGTTACGCTCGTGCACGCAATGCAGTGTGAATGAGCATAATATAACCCAAAGACAGTTGAAATACGCCCAACGGGCATCTGTTCTTTACACGCACAACACGCAAATAAGTGTATTGTGCGTACTCATGAAGTTTGACACAAAAATGGTCAGACCAATAGTACCCAAAACATTGGGACACACGTCATCAGGGTTGCGCCTTTTCCACAGGGCGTCACAGCCTATAAATACCCCAGTTGACAAAGATACAAGGGGTTGGCAAATCAAAGAGGCAAAGGGCAGTTTTTCTGAGCACAGGAGCATTTATCACTTTGAGCAGAGACAGAGAGAGCAAGACTTTAGCAATTGTTGACAACATCACCTTCCGACAGAAAGAGAGCACATTTCGCTTTGAGCATCGGCAACAAGATTAGTTGTTCTGTTGGGGAAGACACAGCTTTCTCCATCAGCGACCACTGGCGGTCCTAAACAGAAACTACCTAAGGCGAAAGAAGCAGATCCAAGATTGTGGTATCATCTTGCATGATTCGTAGGCTCTATTGGTCAGAAACAGTTGATCGATAGACGTCACAGCTTGACCTTCCTTGCATCCCAGCTTTGGCCCACGAGGTAGACCGGACTTCCGTTTGGACAGTTTTCTTTTTGTTTTGTGCTTACTTTACATCTAGTAATCGGGGTCTCCCCAGTGTAATGTGATATACAAAATATACATTTTTCAAGTCAAAGCGTAGATCTTGAGACTACACGTTTCTCTTGTATTAGCCTCCTCTTATCGTGTTTAGCGTTATCATCGTTACAATTCACCTACGTCGTTTTTCCCCTCATTTTGCGATTCCTCAAATCAAATCGTTCCACGAGATATTCATTATCTCCATCGGTTTACTGACTAGTAAGTCCCTGTCTGATCGAAAAGACCGTTCAGGGCGCCGCGGACTCATTTTTCCAGCATAGCCCTCGCATGGATCCATGGTTAAAACTGTGTACGCAAGATTTTGTTTGGTATTTTTCAATTGCCGGCATTTTCTGTCGTTCCAGTTTTCTGGCGCTAGAAGGAGGGCCTAGGCTCCGATCCAAATATTTCGGGTAGTCCTGTTAGCGATCCATACCCTAAACCATAGACGTAACACCTCTAAGGAAGTTTACGGCAAATCGTGTGGTGTAGATCGGTTGCAAGGATGATGTCTATGGAATCCTACAGGGTAGAAAGCCTATTCGTGCTTTTGTTGCTAGCCATTTCTTAGATTCGATTCCCAGTTATCGTTAATCTCATTACTCAATGGATTCCTTGTACACGACCACAACCGCCATGGTCCTTGCCGATTTGGGTGCCACATCTGTGAACCCTATCGCGGTCACTAGACTAGCTCCTGGCACAACAGGATCTTAGGGGCCATTGCACCGATCATTGAGACTTCAGGGAAAAGAGCCCATCTTCATGGTCATAACCCCTAAAGAATATAACTTTATATATGTTAAGATCCAGGCGAAGCTGGCTCTTAGCCAAGCCGAAGTTGAAGCGAAACGAAACTTTGAGGTGGTCCACCGAGGGGGCCATGATTTTAAGCCGATAGCTTACGACATTATTCCCTTGTCCGAACATCAACATGAACTTATCACATAGTTGGTCATGGCCAAGAGCCAGGCTACACAGGCTATGGTGGAACCCCAGAATGGGGAGGAGGAAGAGGATGAATTGGTAGCCCAGTCAGAACATTCGTTCCATACTTTGAGCCCCCACACGTACGTAAATCCACTGTTTCCCTTCAACGGAGAGGCCGCTCCTCTTGACTCAGCCATAACCACACAGATGCATGTCCCCATCATTCCACAAGCCACTGTGCAGCCATCTGGGCTACAAGTGCAAGTGCCCCACAATAATATGGGGGTAGTCGCATCATCACGAGTTCTCAGCATTCCAGCGGTGGTCTCGGCGACCACCGTGCCCCATTTCATCCCTCAGGTACAACCTCACACCATATTAACAACTCGCCCAACACTGATTTTACTGCCTCTGCTGCCTCCAACTCAACAGATCACCACAGCTATTCAGCCACAAACATACATCCAACAGCCTGCCGCAAGTCAGTGGGCCAACCCTGCAGCGCAACAGAACCAGTCTGCGCTGTATGGTGTGCAACCGTCCGTTGCACCCACAACGCAAGTTCCACAGGTGGTCCCACAGTATATCTATCCTTATCTTATGTAGTAGGTGGAAGCTAACCCATCTTTGCAAATCAGTGGATGGTGGTCTTCACAGGCCCCTCTACCTGCAAGGATCCCTACCCCACAAGTAGCCAGCCAACCTCTCCCAGCGTTTCCATTCCCCAGCACCGCCCTCCTAGTCTAACCTCCTATGTCTTCGGCACAGACACCTCCATCAACAGGTCTGGACCAGGCCTTCCAGCTTATACAGACTCTCACCAAGGAGGTTCGACGCCTCAAACTCGCTGGTTCTAATACCATTCAGATCATGGACTTTTACCAGGATGATTGGATTATCCCAGCGGTCCCTATGCTGTCGTTGCCGCCAGGGATGTCCCTACCTCATTTCACTAAGTACAATGGGGAGGGAGATCCCAACGCTCACTTAGTCACGTTTAGGTCTGAGTCCTTGTTGTTGCAACAGTGGTCACATACCATCATCCGAGTCTTTGCAATGTCTCTAACAGGGAAAGCTTTGGATTGGTACCGAGCCCTCCCACGCTCTTCCATCTCAACCTTGGAAGAGCTGCTGACCCAATTTTTGACCCACTTCAAATACAACTTGAAACCGGAAGTCACATTAGATCAGCTCATGGGGGTGAAGCAAGACCTACTCAAGCCCGTCCAAAAGTTCATACAGCACTGGAACACTACCTTGAATGAGATCCGCGAGCCGATCGTGGACTCACATCTGCTGGCTATATTCAAGGGAGCAGTCAATGACTTTATTAAGTCAAAGCTGTATTATCTTTTCCCCAACTCTCTACACCAGGCATTTGCTCAAACTAGAAGCATCCAAGATGCTACGGAGGCCAGCAAGGACCTGGCGTATGTTGCCTACAGGAATGCACACAACAAGAGCAAAGACAAAGGTAAAGCAGCGACAATGACAGTAGCTGCCATGACTGAAGGTACAAAGACTAAGAATAAGAAGGCACCCACGGCGCCTGCTGAAATCACGGCTGGTGTCGGCACCAGCCAAGACAAAATTGCCCCTGAAGGGCCCCCCAGCCTAAGCCAAACTTTGAGCGTAAGGATTGCCCAAAGTACATAGCATTACCGGTAAAGCATTCCAAACTGCTAAAACAACTGCTAGGGGAAGGGCACATTCAACCTAAAAAGGTGTCCGAGGAAGCTCTAAAGTGTCACAGACATCATTGTGAACTACTGAAGAATCCTTCTTTAGCCTTACCTAATGAACCACTAGTTCCGAGATCTTTCAGGCTAAACCATTTCTGTGACTACCACCAGCTATGTGGTCATGATACGGATTATTGCTGGGCATTGAAAGACGATATTCAACGTATGTTGGACGATGGTTCACTCAAGTTAGACAGCAGCAACTCGACGAGTCCAGAAAACCAAACATTGCACGTATATAAGGACTCATTGAATGCAAACGATGATCCTTATATAATCACTATGGTAAGTACGGACAGTGAGAGGAGGGAACCGCCAAAATAACCTTTTGTTTTGCGTGTCCCTACCAGCTCACAAAGGGGGCCAACCATTTCATCAGCAACCAGTGGGGTCTCGAGGCCGCCCTTCATTATACGGGCACCTTCTTGGATACACCGTCAGTCACGCAGTGACAGTCAAGCCGTGGCCTCGTCCGCACCCAAACCTAAGGCACCCTTCATTATCAGGGTGCCAAAACCACAGGCTTCTCCTCTCACATAGGGGCAGACCTCCAACCAAAAGCGTCAACTGTCACCTCCCAAGCGAAAGTGAAAGGACACATTAGTTAATGCAACGAAAGACCATTCTACGCTCGGCTTCCCTAAGCGTAAGCCCCTGGCCTCTGTGCCTTCGCCTATACCTCAGGGGCAGGATAAAGGTGTATAAATGCAACTGCCTTCTCTTGGCAAGAAAAAGAACAGCCCACCGACTGACACCGCTCTACCTCGAGAGATTCCTCTCTTGGGCCGAATGGAAGAGGACAAGGGGGATAAACAAGCTAGCTGAGAGAAGGACCTCCCTGACGCATTTATGCAAGTTAAACAGGCTCTCAAACAAAAAAACACAAGCCTAAGCCTTTATGACATCTCGAGAGCACCGTGAGGCTATGGTTCGCATGCTCACAGCCATATCAGTGGATGAAAGCTTGCCAGCGGAGGAGGAAGCGATACATGCTGTCATGTTTCCTTCTGAAGCTGAGCAACCTATGCCTACCTCGCTAACCTTCCATGATGAGTCTATCAAAGAAGATCCTGAGAAAGGTTAGGTCACAACTGAACCTATGTTCATCACCATTCGGGTCAGTCAATACCGGATTCGGAGAGTGCATGTAGATGATGGCGCAGCTACCAACGTCATTCCCTATTCCATCATGGATAGGTTGGGTCTGGTTGACCAGATCACGCCCATGATGACGGCTTGTGTAAAATCATTCAACGGGGCATGGGTTCAAGTTAAGGGGATGGTGCGTATTGAGTTTGTGGTGGCGGATCAATTCCCAATAGAGGCCACTTTCTTAGTCATCGAGGAGATGCTAGGGTTCAACCTAATCTTGGGGAGGTCGTGGTTAGCCCAGTTGAGGGCGGTTTCGTCACCAATACACCAAGAGATACACCTTCCCTATGCCGGAGGGGAGGTTTTGATACGCGGTGACGAAGTCACCCCCACGACCGTCAATAACATTGAAGAAGAACGAGGTTCAGAGATAGAAACGACTGATGATCAAACCCATCTCCAAATCCCTCAACAAACTGACAGCAATGATGACGGTCTAGCTTGGGCTGACTTGACATTTCCGGATGGTAGCTTAGAGGAGTCAAACCATAAGTCTCCTCGCCCTTACGCAACGCTCAACGTAAAGGCCATTAAGAGGCAATTGCGTATTAATGGTTGAACGATGGTCCTTGCATATGTTATCATGTTTTGACAAATTATCGCGGCTTGTACTTAGCCATTTCTTTTGTTTCGTACATTTTCACGTTACATTTGCTTTCGGAGTATACGCTTGTCATTTATTATGTTATTCAATTTACTGTACTCATACTATTTACGCTTTCTATATCACACAGTTACCCCATGGCCCGCAACGGCCTTAAACTAGTTACACAGAATTGTATATCATTATCATTTATACGTATTACGCTTTGGCCTGGAATGACCTTACACTAGTAGGCCCAAAATGGCCTTAAACTAGTTACAAAGGATTGCACGCTATGACTATTCATGCTTGATTACGCAGGCGCGGCCCGCAAAGGCCTTAAACTAGTCGCTAGTTTACGCAGAATCATATGACAGCCCGCGATGGCCTTAAACTAGCCATTACATTCCATCATCATAACTTAGGCAAAATCCTTAATAATTACGTTCACGCTGTGCAGATAAAAGCATAAAAGCCAAAAAAGATAAAATAATTGACATTTAAAACATCCACCAGGTCTTATAACGCTTCTTTTCAGTCATTCATAAAATAATACTTCACTTCACCATCAATAAAACTATGTGTAAACCACAATTATGCATTTCCTCTACTGCCACTATCACCAGTGTCTCTTAAGTCTGGATCCAGCCCTAATGGATCGTCCTCCAGTGGGCCGTTATTTCTGGGAATTATTCTTTCATGAAGAATTTCCTCTTCATGAGGTCCTCATTCCGGCACCAGCTCCACGGGAGGACGCTCTTCATCACTGCGCTCCTCCTCTTCCTCTTCTTCTTCTTCTGCTTCTGCTGCTTCCTCTGCTAACTCCTCGGCTAGCTCGTCTTCTCTATCCTCTTCTGGTACCTAGATACAAAAGAAGAAAACATATTAGCAACGCAAGCCTTGATGAAACAATTAGAGAATTTAGATTTAGTCATGCAGAAGCTTACTCGTGATGGCCCTGCTTCCGCAGCAAAGGGAAGCTTCTCCAGGCCAGCCCACAGGCGCTTCATAATCTCTTCCTCTGTTAGATCTGGCCACACATCCTCTCCCAAGGCAGCTCCAGCCTTCACTTTCCCTTTCTCCATGCTAGTCCAGTGGGGCGGATCAGGGAAGAACATAGGGACTATCCTCTGGCCCTTAGGGAGAGTCATCTCCCTTTCCGGAGATGCACTTATAGTCACCTGCTCTTCAAACTTCTTGAAGGCTTCTGATGTTTCGATGACATCCAGGAAGACTTCCAAGGATTGGGCTTTGACAGCAAAGTTGTGATAAATTTTGTGATAAGCGATGCTTTCTCACTTATACAAGTGCTTGTGGTCTTTCTCCTTCTGCCCCCACTCTTGCACACATGCACAATAATCCCTCCAATCTTGGCTTTTCTGAGCTAGGAGTTCTATTTGCATCTGTTGCTCTACCAATGCCTAACTGGTCTGTACGCTATTTTTGATGGCGGTCCAATAATGGGAGTAATCGACAACAGCGGTACGCCAGTCTTCATCCTCTGTCACTCGCGCCTGTAGGAAGTCACACCGTGATCTTAAGTCTCCGACCTCTTTGGTCAGAGACTCAAGCCTCTGCTCTGACCTCTGTAGCCTTTTCCATAGATTTTCATTTACGCCCCTACTTTCCCATAAGGAACATGTTGAGTGTAACGCACATTTACACATTTCCTCATAAATGTGACGTGGCACGGCTGCTTCATCAAATGGTGGCTCCACTGTGTCCAAATCAATGGGCTCCGTGGGATCCCATCGGAGGCGAGCTCCTAATAGAAACAACCATCAATGTTGGTGACACATTACCACTATGTAATATCATAAACTTACTACAACCATAACGTACCAACTCCAGTTTCGACGCACTCTAGGTGCTCGATCATGTCACTGACAACGACTTTCATGAAGGCAAATTTGTCAGGGAAGTCTCTCCATGCTCTGTTCACAACAACAAACGTGGATACATCCTCCTCCCCTGTAGCGTAATCCAGTTAGAAACTTCATCTATTTACAGAATCTTGCAAACGTGCTAACACACACATTAGCTCTACCGGTGACAGTGGCGACTTCGCCAACATCTTTCGCCTCCTTTTCCTCTTCACGCACTTGAGTCTGTGCGTCACTGGTTCTAGTAGCTGGGGCCTCCCCATGCACATGAGTCTATACGGTGCTTGTCTCAACAGCTAAGACCTCTTTTTCTAAAACTGAGGCCCCTTCCCCACGACTTAGTACTACTGCCCCTGTCTCAGGGGTCAGTTTCTCTATAATTTTCACT
Source organism: Gnetum montanum (assembly GCA_015680685.1). Taxonomy (NCBI): domain Eukaryota; kingdom Viridiplantae; phylum Streptophyta; class Gnetopsida; order Gnetales; family Gnetaceae; genus Gnetum; species Gnetum montanum. The sequence continues at coordinate 98,596 of MNCI01018006.1, read as the reverse complement.
GGTCATATCACAACACCTTAGTATATCATTCCAAACATTCCAAACAAACATTGCGTAATACAGTTCCTTTGTGCTTACCAAGTGGAGGCTTACTCCGCTGAACTTTGATCGCCATAGTTCGGCCTACACTGCTCCCAGGCTCGGCAGAATCCTCAGTTATATGAAGTCTTTTGCTCTGAGCTGCAGGTTCCACGATTTCCTCCGCCAGACATTTTCCCCGTGAGGCATCGCCAGTGTACGTAGGCATTATCCCACCTATACTGTTGGGGCCTCGGGGCCTCGCAACCGAGACGCCGCTAACCCCTTGGTCATTATAGATAATGACTCCCCGATCCCTTCTAGTGGATCCTACCCACGGGTAGTGCTGAGGATATGGGTAATCCAAGGTCTGGATAGCTGGCCTCGGTCTTGCTGTACCCAGACCCTATTCCTTTGGATGACCAGAAACTCAGCAAAACGTCGAAGGCAAGCTATGAAGAAGGCGTAATGCACATTAAAACGAGACTCAAGCTTCTTGCGAAGCTTGATCATCTCGTTGTGTAGCCCCTTAGTGAAATAGCTTGCCCAATTGAATTGGGTCGCCTCTTCCAGAACCTCCCGCATAATACGGGTCTATTCTACAGAAAATAACTTCCCTTACGAGAGGGTTTTTGGGAAAGTCCGGGCCCAAAAAAGGGGATAAAGTGTCTTGGCAATGTCCATCTGGAATCTATCGCAAGGAAACCCTTTAGTCTTCTTTGGGACCCTTACCCACTCCTTCAACCACTCCTAGAAGTCAAGGCTCCTCTTCACCTTCTCACTTACGGGAAGGCCATCCGAGGGGACGCCAAATAGGTCCGCGAAGAGTTGAGCGTCAATGTTAAAGCTTACGTGTACATTATGTACGTGCATGCAAAAACGCTCTGCCTTTTCGTTGAAGGAGTTGACCAGGGTTAGCATTTCACTAGCGGGGACATCAGGAGTTACAGCTAAAAATAGATGCATTAGCCCTGCTGCTCAGATCTTGGTGGTCACCGCAACTGGGGCCGCTGAGTGGCCAAGCCAGCGCTGTGCATCCTTGATGTCGCCGTAGCGGAAAAGGACGGTGTTCACCTCGTAGCTGGAAATCGTAAGGGTAATCTCCCGGGATTCCCTGACTGAACAGTGTAAAACACAAATTAAACTAAAATACTATTATGCAACGCTCAAAATTTACAACTATACTACGCAATAATCGACTATACAACAGCCTTACCAGGTCCAAATGGCAAGGGAAATGGTGGAAAGTTCCTCTGCACATCCTCAACGGTAAGGGGCGGATCTAAGGTCCAGTCATTGTGTAGCCACTCGAGTCTCTGGCAATTCTCAAAAGCCCCAGCATAGCGGGTGGGGTACTCATGCATGTCAAAGCCAATCTGCCCTATAACACCAGCGTGCACGTTGCTAGTTGAAGTAAATGCCATTATTGCTGTTTCGGCCCATGAAAACACATCTCCATTTCTGACTAACCTGTTGTCATGAATAAAAAAATTGTACCATACAACATAGGCTTATCTTATATTTCACATCAATGAAAGACATATAACACAAAAAAAATACAATATATAGTTAATGAAATTCGCTTACCCGCCTGCGTAGTACACCATGCCTTGTGGGTTCTGGAAATAGGTTGAGACATGGCGAGCCACGAACAGCGTGTTATATGCATGATAACAACTGAACTGAGCCATTTCCTGGATCCAGTTTAAGCTCCTTAAGCCCTGGGCACTAAGTTCTCAGTCCTCGGGATGACCCGTATTGATAGCCTCGTCTGTCAAAAAGGCCAAAATCCCTTGTGCAGAACCCGCCAGTAGGTGCTCTAAAAGGCACCGGCGATATCGCCAAACAAATTAGACCACACAATGATGCTGTAGTTGCACAACAAGAACTGCAGAAACTCCAGTGCACCCCGTTGAAACCATATGGCCTTCCCTTGCAACCGCGTTTGCGGGGGAGGGACATTGGGGATGATGGAGTTTATACAACACAAAACCCCTACAATATCCAAGAGAATCAGAACAGGCTTTAGCGTAATGCTGTACAGAAAACCCAATACATACATTAACGCCTACATTTACATTTGCATAACTAATACAGAAAACTTGCTACACCTAGTTATCTAGGCCGAAATCACCCAAACCCTTGCAATAACGCAAGGTTTGTCCCTGACAACGGCGGTAGACGCAACCCCATCAAATCCTCGCATTAACCTGAGGTCCACAATTTGAAATCCACATTCACGCAAAAGATACCACGAAAAGTAGACATTAAAACAAACATAAGCATGTAAGGAATGACCTACCGGTTCAAGGGCGTAGGGTCACAAAGATCGACCACCGCCTGCAAAACACGCTCCAGATTTTCTTGCACCTCATTGATTTTGGCTAGTTTTGCATTCTTCCTTTTGATTTTTGGTGCGATTGTAACAGCTTCAGAATCTTTCACCGTTTAACACTTGCAAATCTTCGCAAAATCACATGCTCTAATCCTCTGCTCTTCCTTCTCTCGCTCAGCGACAGTTACGAATTCGAATTCACAACAGCCAACAGCCTGTCCTCATCAAAAACTACTTACTTATATGCGAGGATCACCAACTTGATATCCGATTTCAATGGGACTTTCCTAAAACGAAACCCAAAAATCAAGATATTAATGTGGCTGATATTGCACGTGCCATTGTCCAAAATGACGTTAAACTACCACATATTATCGCCTCATAATCAGGTTGCATTAATTATAGCTTGTTTACAATATTCAAAATTCAGTTAGCCTTCCACGTTCGACGACATCACGTCACTTTTCTCCTAATCATTTATGCACTTGGTGTTTTTGCAGGGCAGACGGCAAATGGACGCAACATTTTCAGCACCTCTAACTTTGATGGGCCCATACAGGAAGGTAGTTAGGCAATTTGACTCCACGCTAGTAGACGTTAACCCCCCTTTAGAAGATGTAACCATAGCCACGTCGGAGACGTACCTAGAATGGCCAGAATAGTCGATGCGTACGCTAGACCTGGAGGTTGGAGACATAACCGAAGACCCCCTCAGTGAGGTTTCTATCGTTACGCATAAGGGTGAAGCCAAAACGCTTAAAGTCAGCTCTTTACTAGACCAAAAAATGCACGATGCTATAAAATAGGTCCTGCAAGACAACATTACTGTCTTTACATGGTCATACGAGGATATGCCTAGACTAGATCCCAGGTTAATCCAGCATAACATCATTTTAGATCTGCAGATTAAAGCAGTTAGGCAAAAGGCACGCAAAATCAAGCCAGAGATCATGCTAGCTGTGCGTGATGAAATCACCAAACTGTATCAGGCTGGTTTCATCCATGCGGTCGATTACTCGGACTGGGTATCTAACATTATAGTCGTCCCAAAGAAGACTGGAAGCATACGCATCTGCATAGACTTCCGAGATTTGAATAAGGCCACAATCAAGGATAACTTCCTACTACTGAGTATCGACCAGCTAGTCGATACGATAGCTGGGCATGTGCTTCTATCCTTTATGGATGCTTTTTCAAGCTATAATCAGATTCGAATCAACCCAGAACATCAATTGACCATGACATTCATGATGCCCTGGGGCACCTTTTGCTACACTATGATGCCTTTTGGTCTAAAGAACGCCGGAGCAACGTATCAATGAGCCATGACATACATCTTCAGCGATTACCTCCTAGGAAGGCTGAATGATTATGTAGACAATATAGCTGTGAAGTCTTTAAAATCTGAGGATCATTCAGGAGACTTGGAATTAGTCCTTAAAAGATGCTCCAAATACGAGCTCCGGCTTAACCCAAAGAAATGCATCTTCGGAGTCAAAACCGGACACATGCTGGGGTTTGTGGTGTTGGAAACCGACATACGAGTTGACCCTGATAAGGTCAAAGCCATTGTCGAATTAATGCCTCCTATAGACCTCAAGCAATTAAGCGGGTTACAGGGACGCTTAAAATTTATACGCCAGTTCATCTCGAGGTTAATCGACAAGCTACACCCTATGCAACACTTGCTAAAAAAGGGGGTTAATTTCAAATGGACCAACGATTGCCAATGTGCATTTGATAGCTTAAAACAAGAACTGCAACATTTACCGATGGTTTTCCCACCACAAAGGGACTTGCCATTTTACATTTACCTCGCAACTTCAGACGTAGCGTTAGCTGCATTACTTTGTCAAAGGAGGGATGATGGGTCAGAAGTGCCCATCTACTACTTGAGTCATGCTCTATGTGCATACGAAACGAGGTACAATGACATAGAGCATAATTGCCTAGCATTAGTTTTTACGCTTAAAAAGTGTAGGCATTATCTTTTCCGTAGCAAGGTCAACATCATCTGTAAAAAAAAACATTCTTAGGGCCATTACACACAACCTATACAAGAGCAGTAAAATAGCTCACTGGAAGGCTAGCACGGCAGAATTCGATCTGCACTATATTGGCCAATCATCTACGAAAGGCCAGGTAATAGCTGACCAGTTAATAACTTCACCAATTAACAATCAGGTGACTATAGAGCCAGAGTTCCTTGACGAACATGTACATAGTTTAAGCCCTATCTTGACAAGCCCTGAAGCAATGTTGTATTTCGATGGAGCTTCAACCACTAGAGGTGGCAGTGCTGCCACTGTTATTACGCTATCGCCCAAGGATGTGCGTCTCCACGCTTATTTCTTGACCTTCCCCTGTACGAACAATGTGGCAGAGTACGAGGGGCTCCTCAGGTGATTACTAACTACCAGTGAACTCGATGTTTGACACCTGGCGATTAGGGGCGATTCAATGCTTGTCATAAATCAGATCACAGGAGTCTACGCCTACAAGGCTGTACATTTGCAGCCCTACTGAGATAAGGTTAAAGATCTTCTGAGATGATTTGCGAACATTGATGCCCAGCACGTGCCATGCACAGATAACACACTGGCCGACGCACTGGCTACACTGGCTTTGAACGTGCCTTCACATCTTTTGGACACCTGCCCTGCATTGATAACAGACTACGCAGATCATATCATTCAGACGGCGCAAATCTCTTCTCTTCTCGAGGAAAGCACACCTGAATGGTACGACGACATTAAAACTTACCTTTTACAGGGTGAGCTACCATCTGAATTGACACACGCACAGAAAGATGTGATCCGCAAGTGGGCTAGGCAATACGTCATCATTGGAGAAAATACTCTTTGTAGACAATCCTTTGATGGCGTGCTGCTTACTTGCGTTGACAAAAACCAAGCGCAGCATATAGTCGGTGAAGTTCACGAGGGACTGTGTGGCAGCCACGTAGCACCATGGGCTATGGGCCTAAAAATCCATTGCTTAGGATACTACTGGCTGCGCATGGAAAAGGATTGCCTGACAAAGGTTAAAACTTGTGACACGTGTCAACATCATGCGAATCTCATACACGTGTCACCTACAGAATTACATGCAACGCAGATAACATGGCCATTTCAGCGATGGGGACTAGACATTATAGGCCCCATCATGCCAAAATCTTCCGCAAGTCATAGCTTCATTATTACCGCTACTGAGTATTTTACAAAGTGGGTAGAGGCTATCCCCCTACGAAAAATCACATCTCAGCAGATTTTCCATTTTATCCTGGACAATATAGTAACCAGATTTGGTCTCCCGATGACTATCGTGACCGACAATGGGCCACAGTTTAGTAGCACGGAAACCAAATCCTTCTATGATAACCTGGGTATTAGACAATCTTTTTCCTCCCCCTATTACCCACAAGAGAATGGTCAAGCTGAAGCAACGAACAAGGTGATCATCAATCTGCTCAAGAAAATGCTCGACGGCAACAAAAGGCGGTGGCACAAACGGATCCTCTATGTGCTATGGGTGTATCGTACTACGTGTAGGATGGCTACGGGTAGTACGCCCTATAGCTTGGTTTACGGGTCTGAAGCAGTATTACCTCTTGAGTTGAAAATTCCTTCTCTGAGAGTGGTCCTCTCCACGGTTATAAACGAGGCTCAACACACCGAGTCTCGAATCGCGGATTTGGATTCAGTAGAAGAGAAGCAGATACAGGCTCTTGACACAATTGAAAGGTATCAAGACAAATAGAGACAAAAGCATCGTCACAACCTTCAGCAACACCCGATCAAGAAAGGAGATCTAGGTCTCAAGGCCGTGCGTGAACCAGTAGGCAAGTTCTCTGCAAACTAGGAGGGCCCTTTCTTGGTGGTTGACGCGTACAACAATGGAGCATTCAAATTAGCAGACGTTAATGGAAATGAATTACTGAACCTTGTAAATCATATATATCTAAAGAGGTATTATGTTTAGCAGCATCTCCAGTGTGAACAACCAGGTATGGCAACCATCATCTACTACGACGCTAAACTGGCAAGTTGTAACTGTCCGCTACGACGTAAAACTGGCAATGTTGTACAGGTCTGCCAAGATGAAAAACTGGCATCTTTTGCATGCGTCTGCCATGACGCTAAACTGGCATAGGTAAGTAGTTGTCTGCTGAGACGTAAAACTAGCACAGATATATCCCTGGGTGATGACACGAAACTGACATCCATAGCATGGTCTACTGAGACCATAAATCAAACACACCACCGTTTGCTACGACGTAAAACTAGCATTTCTTGGTCTGCCTAAACTTTAAACTGGGACCATGGTCTGCTGAGACTTAAAACCTGCAATGATAGTCTACCAAGACTTAAAATTGGGACTTACAAACTGCTGCCATGTAAATCAAGCGAGCGTGATCATCTCTATATGACTCCATGACAAACGAGATGGGATATTGGGACAGTCCCAACGTCGCCACCCCACCGGCATCCTACTGATTCCTCGGATGAGCTGAGAGGAATCTTACTGATCCCTCAGAGATGCCGTCACTGCACCCACTACAGCGGTGGTACCTATGAGAGTTTGGTCTCGCCAGCCGGAGCCCCAACGAAATCCTCATCAACAACGACCTCGGGGACCTATGCTGATCATCGCTATCAGATGTTGGCTTCGCAAATTCATCTAGTTGGTTCTTTGCCTAATCAGTTAGGTGCACTGTGTCTGATGTCTTTTGGCGAAGATATGCTGGGCTAATCGTCATGATTGGCGGCTCTGCCCTCATGCTCCAACTCCTTCTTCACAGCCCAATTGCTCTATCTCGCATCAAACGACGCTCATTTCGACAACCTCGTCTCTTATTTGCATGAGCAATGGTGTCCTCTATTTTCTTCTATGGTTGCAGGTTACTTGCTTCGAGGGTGTGGTTCAAAGGTGCATCCATCTGAGGGGTGAAGAACAACAGCATTTTGAGATGGCTGCTCAGGTTTGCCCGACCACTTAGAACTGCATGACTATACCTCTCATAACCCTACCCTTAGCTCTTATTTCGTTTCATCCCTACCACCTGCTTCCCATATGCAAGTATCCATTTTCCGCACTCACACTAGCAGAGATATCGCAGAAGTGATGCGCCGTGCGCTTTTGCAAGCATTCCTACTATAATTGGTGATAGAGAGATCTCAGGCTGATGCGCTACACTCATCTGAAAGCATTCCTATTGACATAAGTGTGTGTACGTTTTTGTGCATTCAGTAAGCGTATTCCATACTCCTATCATCCTGACTCATTTTACGTCTTCTCTGAACCTGTTTCCTGCTATGTCATTCTATCTCCCATTCCCTCTAGCTTTGCTCTTCCATGTTGACAAGGCAATGCTTGAGTAGCCATGGATGGATGTTGTTCTTGCTTCTACCAATATGGTGTTTCGTATTCTTTGTCGACATCTCTCAGGCAAGCCCTTCAATCGTCAACAAAGAGGGGCCATTGAAACACCGTGAAAATTGCGAGTCAGCCTCAGGCAAAGATTCACAATTCAGGCAAGGGTGCATGTCAGTGTTCCAGAAGGGAGAATAAGATAGAGCAACACCAAGAGGCACATAGCATCAAGTCTTCAACCTCCTGTGCAGATTCCTAATCTTACTATGTTTTCTCTGTTTACGCTATACCATGCGACGTAGCGTAATGGCGCTTAGCATGATTCTATTTAAACATATTCTGGTATCAGAAGGCTTGAGCAGCATGATATGCAACTTCTCGTATATTTTCCTAAGTCTTTTGTTCAAGGCCAGGTTTACGCTCTGTTACGCACGGCAGCGTAATGAGCTCCAAAACAGTTAAAGGCAAAGTCTAAGATAGTGCAATTGCTCATCATACGCTCATCACGCAACGTAGCGTATCACAGCGTATTGCGTCGCCAAGCTAGACATCGTTTACGCTTCATTACGTGCGGCTACGTAAGCGAGCGTAAAATAGCTTGAATCCATTATTTCCATGTTATGTTACACTCGTGCATGCAACGTAGTGTGAACGAGCGTAATATAACCCAAAGATAGTTGAAATACGCTCGACGCGCATCTGTTCTTTACACGCACAATATGCAAATAAGCGTATTGTGCATAGTCATGAAGTTTGACACAAAAATGGTCAGACGAATAGTACCTGAAACATTCGGGACACACATCATCAGGGTTGCGCCTTTTCCACAGGGCGTCATAGCCTATAAATACCCCAGTTGATAAAGATACAAGGGGTTGGAAAATCAAAGAGGAAAAGGGCAATTTTTCTGAGCACAGGAGCACTTATCACTTTGAGTAGAGATAGAGAGAGTAGGACTTTGGCAATTGTTGACAGCATCACCTTTCGGCAGAAGGAGAGCACAGTTTGCTTTGAGCATCGGCAACAAGAGTAGTCGTTTTGTTGGGGAAGACACAACTTTCTCCATCAGCGACCACTGGTGGTCCTAAACAAAAACTACCTAAGGTGAAAGAAGCAGATCCAAGATCGTGGGATCATCTTTCACGGTTCGCAGGCTCTATTGGTCAGAAACAGTTGATCGATAGACGTCACAGCTTGACCTTCCTTGCATCCCAGCTTTGGCCCATGAGGTAGACCGGACTTCCGTTTGGACAGTTTTCTTGTTGTTTTGTGCTTGCTTTACATCCAGTAATCGGGGTCTCCCCAGTGTAATGTGATATACAAAATATACATTTTTCAAGTCAAAGCGTAGATCTTGAGACTACGCGTTTCTCTTGTATTAGCCTCCTCTTATCGTATTTAGCGTTATCATCATTACAATTCACCTACGTTTTTTTCCCCTCATTTTGCGATTCCTCGAATCAGATCGTTCCACGAGATATTCATTATCTCCATCAGTTTACTGACTAGTAAGTCTCTATCTGATCGACAAGACCGTTCAGGGTGCCGCAGACTCGTTTTTCTAGCATAGCCCTCGCACGGATCCGTGGTTAAAACTGTGTACGCGGGATTTTGTTTGGTATTTTCCAGCTGCCGACGTTTTCTATCGTTACAGCCCCCACAATGCTTTGGCTTATGTAGTGGATATAATATGGATGTTTCTTATTGTCCAGCTATGTGAGCACTACTCCCAAAGCATAGTTAGATGTGTATGTCATGATATAAACTAGTTTGGACCAATCTAGTGTTTGTGGGATTGGTGTTGCTCTGAGTTTCTCCTTTAATTGTTGGAATGCATGTTCACATTCCTTTGTCCAAATGAAAGATACATATTTTTTGTAAGTTCTACCAATAGCTTTGCAATCTTAGAGAAATTTTCAATAAATTACTGGCAGTAACTAGTATGTCCAAGGAATGATCAGATATCTTTTATGGTCTCTGGTTGGCATGTAATTCCTTAGATAATCCTTATCATTTTTGGTTCTACCTCAATCCCATTCTATGAAATTTGGTGCCCTAGCATAATGCCTTCTTGGACCATGAGATGGCTCCTTTGCTAATTAAGCTATAGATTTTTCTCTACACATCTCTTTAGTACTTGCTTAAGTTGGTCGAAGGCTTACTCAAATGTAGCTCCATAGGTGGAGAAGTCATCCATGAAAACTTTAACATGACTACTGATTTGTTGTTGAAAGATAATCAAGACCAAGCATTGAAATATTGTAGGGCCATTGCATAGGCCAAATGGCATCTTATAGTATGCAAACATTCCCTAGGGACTCATGAATGTTTTCTTGGCTTGGGATTCTGGCATGATTTGGATTTGGTTATAGCCACTATAATTTTCCAAGAAGTTATAATAACAATGCCTAGATATGGTGTCTAACACTTGGTCTACAAATGACAAAGAAAAATGATTCTTAAATGTTGCCATATTTAATAGCCTAAAGTCAATGCAAACCTACCATTTTCCACCCTACTTTGGTACAATTAAGAGTGGGCTAACCCACTCACTATTCATGATTGGATAGATAAACCCCACCTTGAGGATTTGCTCTATCTTCTCCTTAATAATTTTCTTCAATTTGGGGTTTAGCCACTTCTATGACTACCTTCTAGGCTTCATGGCTAGGTCAGTGTAGATGCAATTTTGGCATATCCTTGGATTGATTCCTGTTAGCTTTGGATATGACCAAGCAAAGCCTATTGACCATTTATTCATTACTTTCAACAAATTTTCATTTTGTTTAGGAGTAATTTTGGCATTAATGATGACTAGCCTACTATTCTTTAAAAATGCATACTCCATACTAGCTGGTAAAATTTTTAGTTCTAAGGGCTCCTGCTTGAAGTGATCAGGGATCTCCAACTCTCCCCAATAGGTATCATCATCTTCATTAGAGAGTTGGGAATGAGCTTATTTAATTTTTCCCATTCCTTCAACATATGCACATGTTAGGCTCTTAGTTGGCTCCATGCATTTGTGCTACTATATAAATCAATTATGAGCCATTGGATGCCCTTTTGCTTTGTGGTTGCTTCGTACAGACATCATTGAATATTAATTTCATGTGCACACTGATTGCATGCCTTAATATATTTTTTCTTGTTAGATCAAATATTTTGCATGCAATTGCATCCATTATTGTTATATGCGATGCATGGAATATGCTTCTTCTCAATTTTGTGTAGCTCATTTTCCTTAGATATTTTGAGAGATAGGTCCCTTAAATCCATTCATGCATTGACCATGCTTAACCAAGCCCTTCCCATAATGATGAGGAAGTCACTTTTGTAGTTTTCCACCTTGATTAACAAAAAATTATCAAGATAGGGCCACCCAAAAATTGTGGTCACAATGTCTTCTACTAGTCCCAAAGGGATAGTAATCAACTAATCTACTAATTATAGACATATGTTGCTCTTCTTAAGAGGTTGTAGGTTCTAGGCCCTATACATATCATGGAAGATGAGGTTAACTCTTGAACTCAAGTCAAGAAGAGCCTTACATGGATCTTTTCTAGTAATCTATACATATATGAGTGAACTTCCTAGATCAGATCTTTTGTAGGAAGGTTGACAACCTTAATCTAGTTAGAAACAACATGAGTTAGCATTACAGTGGGAATCCTAGGTGGCACTTGGTTTGAAGGGCACTTGAAGGTATTTGATGCAAAGGATGAGGGTGCTAGAGATGCAGGATGATAAACCGAAGTAGCTTGTGACGGTTGGAGAGGATTTCCGGGCTAGAAGAAAGGTTGTTTCCTTGATCGATTATTTAGACCCTTTGGTTGAAAAAATGGTTGTGAATGCACAACCCTTGTAGCATTTTGTTATTGTGGTTGTGAAGGAATCTCACCCTACTTGGTTGGAGTAGGAGGTAACTGAGTTGAATTTTGAGGTGTAGGTGCAGAGGGATGTGGTGGATAATAAGGGTATAGATATGGATTTTTTCCTTGAGTAGATGGTGAATGTGTTTGGTGGTACTGTAGAGGGTAATAGTGATACTAGAATGATGCATGACTTGTAGAACTCCTAGTGGAGACAAGCTATTGAACATAGTACCTATATGGATTTAGTTACCTATATGGGTCTTGTTGCCTTGGTGGTGACATTCCCCATGATTGTGGTTGGTACCACTATTGGTATAGTTTGTATAGTTGTGGAGGAGATCCACTTGGGTAGTAAGCTTATTTTTGTTGATGTAACTATCTTGGAGTACCTTAAGGGTAAGGAAATAATCTTGGAGCTTTCCTACGTGCTAGGAAAGGACTCAATTCATACACTCTAGACTCTTGTAAGTGTAACATCATAGGGCAACATCCTTCTCGATGTTCATATTGATAGATGTCACATTTAGTTTCATCATCATAGTTGGACTCCATAACTTTCTCTACTACAGTAGCTTTGCCCTTACCTCTTTGGTAGATATGTTCAGCTTCTTTTCATCTCCTATGATTATAATCACTATTTTTCTCTTTGGATTCTTTAGCAATATTTAAAGTAGTTTAAAAATTTTCATCCAAAGAGTCCCATAACTTGTTAATGTTGGCCAAAATGTCAAAAACATATTTTTGGATGGTAAAGGTCTTTTTGTTCACCACTTCATCAAGTGGTGATTTCTCCTCATCACAAAATTAGACCTCTTATTTTCTGATGGATGGGTCCCTATTATACTCTTCAACACTTTTCATTTTTCATAGCTCACCTTCTTCTTTTTCTCCCTACTCAATTAGCCTTTGGATCTGATGAGTTCTCAATTTAGACAATCTTCCTTAGGCATACACCCCAAGGGTTCTTCTTATTTATGCTATGAGCCCATCTATGATGTGGTGAAGTTATTCCCTCTTAGAGTAATCATGACTAGGGCATTAGTTTAGGAGTGAATAGTATTGGTCCATGGAAACATCCAAGGGTTCATGTGCTCCTTGTTTCCAACCTTGGATTTGTCATCCTAGATTAGACACTCTAGAGTATGTTTGATATTTATCATTGAATAGTTCTAACATGGTACTTCATCTTTAGATAGATTCTAGCTCTAAGGACCCATACCAGCTTTTAGCTTTCTTAATGAGTGTCCTTGGGTAAAGTTTTTCTTTTTTCCACTCATTCTCTATAAGGCACAGGCATCTTGAAAAGCTTGTAAATGTGTTTATGGATTAGAATTGTATTCCACCTCAAATTTTGGGATAGTGCTCATGTTTAAGCACTTGATTTAACTATCCTTTATATGCCTAGTTGTGATTTTTACTACCTCTACAATGTTGAGTATACTTCAAGTTGCCAATAAACGTTCATCATCATCATTGTGTTAATGATGTCAATGATGGGTTTGGCCACCCCTTTGATTTTTGTGGCATTCATGGTCATCATTATTTCATTGATCACCTTCATTATAGTTGTTTCGATGGTGGCTTCCATGAGAACTATCAGATGAAGAAAAATGTTTGGAATCAAATGAAGAGGATGAAGAGGAAGGTAGAACATCACTACCATCATGGTGTCTACTACCACTCTTACACTTATTATGATTACCATCCTGTTGGCGACCGTTTGGGACGCGACCACCAACGAGTGTCCTCGAACAGGATTTAGGTGCCTACTGGTCTCTGGCAACACCAAGGCCCAGATACCTCCAAATAACTCAGTAGTTAATGTGAGTATGTGTGTGTGCTGTTGCGGCGTGCGGTTGTGTGCAATGTAACGATTGCGTGTGTGTGAAATACAAATGACTTACTTTATGAGATTCAGCCAACTTTGTTCAGTACTGTGAGTTATTGAAAGTTTCCTATTTTGTTCAACTACCTAGTCTATGTAGTCCCTATAATACCTGCTTGTAACACTTAAAATTTTGCAAAAACATTTGAGCACAACTCCGCAATCTACTCCTAATTTTCCCCAGAGAAAGAGATAGTTCCACAAGAAAACTAGAAATAGAGCAAGATTCAATGGAAATAGACAGAAAAGAAAAGAAAGCAGATTTGTGTGGACCTCAAATATTTAAGCAAGGTAAAATGATACGAGTAAACACTTCGCAATAAAGTTATTCCAAATTCAATATCTACGAATTGTTCAAACCTCCAAGGCTCAACCAAGCAATATCTTCAAGACAATCCTACTGTGCTACCAAAAATCGCTGCATAAACTACCACGTACAAGACTCCACTTTGAATAGACAATAGATGCCAACGATTGCATTCAAACAGAACCTTTAAAAGACTTGACAATTTCTGATTGAAATAACACGGAAAATCACTTTAAAGATAAAGAAGCTATTCTGGTCCCATCAAAATACCAAAGATTTTCTGAACCCTCTCGGCTACTAAATTGTTCCACGGCGTGACTACAAACAGAGGCTCTCTTCCAACAACCCAATAGAAGTTCCCAAATGTTGCTCAATAACGAAATTTACTACTAAAATGCTCTCAAGGATTTCATTCACTAGCGCTTCTATGGTAAAATTTTAACAGAAATTTCTATCGTGCAACAAGAACAATAAGAGCAATCTAAAAATCCCAAAATTACTTGCCAAGAATGATACTATCTAAACCACAAGCTAAGCAATTTAAACAAAACAAAAAATGAAATGCATAACTCACAGGACCATGAAAAAGAGGCTAAAATCTTTATTCTAGCAAGCCATCTTCAAGAAATCTTCTTTACAAATCTTCCAAGTGTGATGTGAGAAGTCCCTTCTTGTGTGATAATGATCCTCTCTACCTTGACCCTTGAAGCCTATTTATAGGGCTCAAAGGTGCTTAGGTAAGTTACAAAATATCTTGGGTGGTTTTAACCACCAAAGAGATAAAAATGCTACAATGGACAAGTGTCCTATTCAATTGCCAAGTGTCTTCCTTCAATTGCCAAGTGTCTTCCTTCAATTGCCAAGTGTCTTCACTCAGTTGCCAAGTGGTCACCATGGAGAGAAACAAGTTGCAGTTGACACATGTCCCATGCAGTTGACCAGTGGCCTTTTTAATTGACAAGTGGCCCATTTTGGAGAAAAAGAGGTTGTAGTTGACAAGTGTCTTTTGTGGTTACAAACATCATGGATTAAGGCTAGGAAGTTACAACTTCCACATAAAGTTACAATTATATAAATAAAAGTTATAGTTAACTTTACATAAAGGTTAATTAATAAAATTTGATCATCTATCTCCCCTTGGCCATGCTGCAAAATAATTTGAAAAGGCTTGTGCATAAAAAAAAAATATCAAGTTGGAAATGGCTACTGGGACCAAGACACGGCCGTTTTCTTAACTTGCAAGCATAAGTAGATCTGCAGTTAAGGTACGATATCTTGCTTTGTTTTTTTGTTTTTTTATCAACAACGTCCAACAGTTTCATAAAACCCAAATCACAGTATGTAATTTTTATCCCTGAAGTTGTTGAAACTTGGTAATTGTTGTGATCCTGCCTCCTCTGGTAGCATAAATCTCAGCCTCCATTTCGCTGCGTAGAAAAAGAACAAAAACACAAAATAGAAAAACAAGAATTCTTTGCTAGAAACCCATACATGATCCCTGCAACCCGTGGAACACTACACCACTCCAAACCCTGCCATTTGTATCTGCCTCACACCGATCCACCTGCCTCGCTTTCGGCTCTGGTTTTGCTGTAGGATCAGGCCTTGCCCCTGTTTAGCCACCGCGCTTTGGATCTGGTTCTGGTGTGAACCCTTTTCTTGATTTTCGTTTGGCATCCATTGCTGATGGCGGTACAGTTTCTGCGCCTTTTTTTCTTCCCTCTGCTGCCGCTATTTTTGATGCCGTCGCCGCCGTCGCGTGTGATGTTGGAGCCGTTGCCGTCCTCTTCACCGTTTAGGGCTTCAATAATCGCTATTAGCAATGGAAAGCCTGCAAGGATTCGAGGTCTGCTAATTTGATGTTGATGAAGTAGTTTCAGAATGGCGGCCGTGCTGAAGAATGTAGTTTGGTAGGACCGTCTAGATTACAGGATGTTGTTGCCCTCTTTGTCGTCGCCCGCAACATCTTTCTGGTCGCCACACAAATCTTGAACTCTGTTAATGCCGACGCAAGGAGAGGATCATGATGTTGGTCAAGAATGACAAGCGCTGCTGATCTGTTTGATAAAACAAATGTTGGCATCATGCAGACTTTTGGTTGGAACCCTCATGGCATCGTAGACGAGATTTTGATGCGGATTCTGCAGCAGGTGTTGCAGGAACTATAGACATTGAAAGTCGTACTTTTTGAAGTTTGATTTTTGAGAATCAATAAACCCTCTGGTACGTCATTGAAATTTGAGTTGTAGTTTATTTGCATTGCCACTCCATTAGTGGTGAGCAATTTTTGTCTAAGGTTTTCAGAGCTTTCAGAATTCACAAATGCTTCCTGAGTGACAAGGGCTTCAGTAACCGATGTTTCACAGCTGTTTTCTTTCCCAACATCCTTGCAGGTAACCAAAGGATCATTGATGGACAGAGAAGGATCAAGGTGTTTATCCTTGCTCAAAAATTTTCTGGCATGTGATGCCTCACCTGTGCCTAAAGCTTCCTACACTATCCTTTTAGATTCAGCATCCAAAACACTTGTAGCTTCATCAAGAAGAAGAATATCAACATTTTTGTTGGGCATGGTTCTCTCAGAATCCTTCCATGGTATTCAACTAGTCAACAAACCTGTATCTTTCTTCCTACTTGTTGAGGCTAGATTAGCAAGATATGCTACAAAACTTGAGGATATATATATATATATATATTATCTTTCCAAGTACAAATATTTTGGGTCCCTTTGTAAGCTTGATATAGGCACTATGCTCCCATATTTTTTCTCTCAAACCCAAACTTTAGGCACTTCTCCAAGAACTTTTAACCCATTTAATCTTACCAGTCTGCTCCATGAAATGGCCAAAATGTGCCAACACATCCTTAGATTCCTTGTTATAGGATCATGTTCACATCCTCACCATCAGTAGTAAGGGGTGAAGAATCTTCATGTTGAGAACCTTTCAAGGGAGGATCCTCATTATCCTCTTGACCTAGTAGGGACAAGGGTTAGTGTAATTTTTTCACTTTGTAGCTTCATGGAGTTTCTCCTAATGTTTATCTCATTTACATTATTTTTTAGTGGGATAGTAGTTTTGAGTGTTGTATCCATCCACAACGTATTCTTTATAAAGATTTGCTATGCCCAACTTCTTAAGGGTTTTGAATAACATCCCAGGCATAGATCTATCAGGGGGAAAGACAACATTTCCCTCCATATCATGCCATCGTAGCTATTCATCCTTATGTAGGCTGAAGGTGAAATTTGGCACAAAATCATTTGGATGAGTGTATACGACTTTGCATTCTTGTGGGACCTATGGTTTGGTATCTTTAGGCTTACAAGAAGAAGAAGACACTTTGCAAAACAAAAATAAAATTATTAGTGTGCTTTTATAATTTTATTTATAGTGGAAATGATATGGACCTTTAGGTTTGTACAATAATATGAATGATACTCACTTAGACCTAAATATTGCATGTTCCACAAATAAAAGTCTTTGGCAGTGGTACCAATGATTAGTGGCAAGGTACCCCTACACCCAACTATACAAATCACAAGTGTTCATGCATGATCTAGTTGAATTCCATGGACTTTGTCATTTCTAGTGCACTAGCCCTTGAGGAAGTGAATCTAGCCTTAAGGTCAATCGCTATCTTCCCAATTACACTTGTGACGTTCATTGGTATGGTTAAGTGTAACCAAGGCATTCAGTTTGTATCATTTTTATGTTTTATAGTTAGGTGATTGAAATGTAGATAGAAAGGGATTTAATAAACTAATATAAATTAACTAATTAACTAATAATTTAACTGATCCTAATATAAGTATTTGTTCTCACTTTCTGTACATGTCTTTAACCCACGTATCCATTGCTAGGAGATCAAATGCTACACTATTGGGAATACCAAGTGATAATGCTATTAGGATTACTAAGCGAATATGTGTTATGCTCGAAGTGGTCATAGTTATGTGTGTAATCTATCTAGCTTAATTGCTTATCCAACATAATAATTGGAAATTAATTGATAATTAACTGAAAACATTTAATAAATAATTGGAAATAGTAAATGCATAAATAAAATATGTAATATATCCAAAGTGCTACAATGTTTATTAGAAAGCTAGTCTTTATTGCCACACACACTGTTGTTCTCAGGAACAACAATGCTTGAATAAAGATTTGTACACTCAATGACTCTTGCTATAGTCACTCAAGGGAAAAAAATTCTAACTTTTGAATGGAAAAAATGCAAGAGCTTTGCTATGATTTAAATCTAGATTGCCATAAATGTGGTTGGTAGGCATGTATTTATAGATGATAGATAAACATTGCATCGATGGAGCCTTGTTGACATAGGGCAAGATGCATCGACTATGTCAACGAGGCCTCATCGACGTAGCCAACCAATGACTCATCACTTTGCTATCTTAAAGAGTGCTTTTGTCTCTACCTTCTTATTTTCCTTCACTGCAATTGTAAAGTATAAAAAAATAGAAAAAAATTAGTATACATAAAAAGAAAAATATAAAAAATTCAAAAAAATATTATAAAACATCAAAATAAAAATACACTAATTCTAAAAATAAAACAACATGTATAATAAAACTACTTTTCTAGCTCACCTAATCTCTCTACTTCCTTGGCCACTTTTGCTTTTAAATCATAGTTTGAATCATATGTATCCAATGGTGAATAGAAACTACTCTTATCTTCTTAACCATCTGCCCCTCATCATATGTGTCCAAGGCACTAGGTTTGCATGAACTAAATCTTTCTTGGTTGATGCCATGCTATGAAGAATGGATAATTTAGATACATCCTTTCATAATAATCATGCTATCTTCATGGGATCACTTAATGCTATCGAAAGGATCATCATGGTGTTCATTACATGCTAATACATAGGACAAAATAATTCCTCCTCATTCAACACCTTTCCCTTATGATCAACACAAGCTAATAACTCTATGAAATAATGTAACATCTCATAATAAAAAAATAAAGTTAATAGAGTTTCTTGGGCTTTCACCATTCACAATGTCAATGTTTTCTAACTCATTGAACATCTTCTTATCTAGGTAGATAGCCCAATCACAACAAGTATCATGGACCATGACATTGTAGATGACCATAAGCCTAATAGAAGAATTAGTTCTATGTTGTCTAATCTTTAAGAGATGAAAAATTTGCACCAAATTAGGATTTTTACATTTGAAAATGTTGTGAGACTTATTTCCATACTAATCCCATTGAGTAATCATCTCCTAATTAATGATTGATAACTTCTTATTTTTCTTAACTACTAGGCCAACATTAGAAAAATTAAACTAGTGCCTTAATAAGCTTTTGCTCTAAGGTAATATTACCTCTCTACCCTGAACTTTAAATATGAATAACTATTTCTATCTTGAATAACATCTTACTTACATTCATGGAGTAAATTTTAGGAGATTTGAACATAAATAAAGGAATCAATCCTATGTGCTCTAAGTTGAAAAGCTACTTCCTTCTATCTCCACTCATTAATCATACATGATCTATACATTGGCTTGCAAGCTTCTCTCCTTCACATTTCCAAATTGAATGTACATAACTTCTAAAGCTTTTATTTTATCTACAAATGAAAAACATAGTTTTTTAAACTTAAAGTACATATCTAGGCAAAGCGAAAGCAAAGCATTGACAAAATGAAGCTAAGTGCTAAACATGGAACTTTAAAAATTAACATTGAATAACTTATCCTTGGATACTACATGGACATGGAAATCCTTAGAAAACTTCTTCTTCATGCCTATTTTAGGCCTATCATGGAGAATGTGAACCAAAATAGCCTATAGGAATCCCTAGTATCATTAGCGTTTATGAGCGTTCTCTACCTTATAAGGAAAATGTAAAAATATTGCAAGACATTACTTCTCCTTGAGATCAACCTCATAAAGCATATGTTCCAACATATCCAAATAAGTATCCTCTAAATTAGGATCATCAAACCTACAAGCAGATAGAGAAAAACTAGTCACATCATAAAATAGTGTTGATCAAAACAAAAGCTTAAAACTTAGAAGAAATACAATTGTAATTGAGAAATCATACTTTGAGACTATAACATGAGTGCTAATAGAGTTAAATAAACTTTAGATGTGATTACAATCCAAAAATAATGTGGTATCTATGTTGAATAATTTGTGAGAATGATCCCTCCATAAATAGTCTAACTCGAACTATAGATTCCATGTCATACATATTTTATTTACTATTATGTTAATATCACTTGGGTCTTAGATTGCATATTTCAATAACCCTTCAATGATCCCATGATATATTTTTAGGATGTCAATTGATGCTCCTTTGCATTTTATTTCCTCCATTTTCAGGCTTGGGCAAGCAACTGTGAGCTCATATGACCCATAACCACTTGCAGTTCAAGGTCTTAAGTTAGAATTTGGTTTCCAATGAGTTTTGAACTCACCAAAGAAACAATGTCTATTATATGATCATCGTGAGTGAATTTTTAGAAAATAGAGGATTTAGGAACAAGTGGAGTTAGCTTTGAATGAAGATGGAGGTAGCATAGGAAGTTGAATTTTGGGTTTGGCAAGGTATTGCAAGCTCATGTGATCCACATGAGCTTGTAGCATAGAGTTTCTTCCAAATGTTGTTCGCAACCCCTCATAACATATTTTTTAGCAAAATAATGAAATCCATTAATATGAATCCCTAAGACTTGCACTCATATTATAGGCATAATTGATCTTTTAGCATAATTGATCCCTTGACTATTAGGATTTGAATAATCAACCATTGAAAATGATTGAGTGAGATTACTAATCATTGTCTCTTATAGTAGTTGATTAACTTGATGACTCTTCTTTTGGCAAGGAGCTACAATATAGCTACAAATAATATCTAGGTTGTAGGTGTTAGCTAAAAGTTATTAAAACCATCAACTGAAGTTGTTTTTACACCAAATTGAAGAGAAATTATAAGAGGAGTAGAAGAGAAGGATAGAGAGAGAGATATATAAATAGATAGATACTTAGAGAACTTTTAAAGATAGAAAATTTAAATTTGTTAAATGTTATTATTATAGTGAGATTATTATATTGAGATTGAATAATAAGATAGTCATTTCTTTTATCAAGTGTGAATTAATATTAAGTGTTGTTTACCATAATTCTAGCAACTTAACCCCATGTAACCCATCCTCCTTTGTTTGATTGATTTCCACATTATACAATGCAAGAATGTAAGAATAATAACTTAAAATTTTGGTGTCATTTTCATACTCATGGGTTATAATGATATTTTTCAAATTTAAATTCTATTTAATTTTATGTTTCTATTTGTTTTAATCATTTATATGGATTCAAATAAGTCTTTCAATTTGTGTCTATGATAATTATTATAATTTTATGTAAAATTAATTGATATGAATATGTTCCTTCTTGATTTAGAAACATTGATAATTGATGAAGCAGTTGTTCATACTTAATAATTCTTATAGTAAATTTTGATTTTATTATTTTTTCTTTTGTTTCTTCCTTGTTATTTTATTATAGGTTTATGGTTTGGATTCATGAGAAAGGTTAAAGATTAGTATATGATACTATTTCTTCTTCATATGTACCTAATAATTGGACTAAAAATATTTCAATGTCATCAAAAGAATCATCTTCATCATAGAATTCCAAAGGTTAAGAAGGCCAACATTCATTTTGGCAAGAAGGACCAACAATTTTACAAGTAGATCCACAAACTCTAGCAAGTATAGGCACTAGAGTTAATGTGGTAGATCGAGTTAATATTCTTGTTACTTTGACTACTAGTTGGAGTTAGTTTTCAATCCTATTTCCTAATGCTACTCAACCTAATCAAGTTGACATGATTGTTAGTATGCCTACTAAATTTGAATTGATTCATTAGTTTCAAATTCTAGGAGTCAATTGAGTTATGCTCCATTCACACAATCAATCCTCTTTTTATCCACACAAATGGTTGGTTGATCTTGTTGTACTCAATCTACTCCATCACATGTTAATTCTATGTACCATGCTAATACTCCTAATAATCCTTTTGATATTTTTCACTAGCAACAATTGCATCAACAACATTTACAAGCCAATCAAAAAACCTTGTTGACTACTTTGATACAGGCTACCCAAAATACATGGTCACTATTGCATAATCAACTAATTTCTCCCTCTTTTCCTATTCCAATAGAATTACTTATCATATCAAATATTTCTTCCATTGTTTCTCAATTGGGACAATCTATTGTTCATATGAATTATTCTAATATGACTTATATTCATCAACTGGTAGCACAACCTATCATTCTTTTTAATTCAAAACATGTTCTTATGTCTTTTAGCACAACTATTCTATCATCAGCAACATTTCAAACTACATTTATGCAATTCTAATACTTAATCATTGATGAATATTCCACAAAGTGTTTAATCACTATTCAATGTGCTTACTTCTCAAACACAATCTAGGCCTCAACCACAAATTTCACATCAAGGATTGCATTTTTTATCTCATCATTCAGTACCTTTGAGCAACAATTTTAATTAGTTTTTATAATTTTAGATCAAGTTTATTATCAGGGAATTCATGATCAACTATTATTAAAAGATTCAATGGGGAGGAAATCAATAGCTACTCTTTCTTCCCTTTTGTTACTTGTTGGATAAAAAGTTAAGATTAAAAATTGATTAGCATTTTCTCAATTCTATGATATAGATGATGAAGACCCATATCATCATATACAAGCATTTAAAACATTGATAGTACCATGTGGTATTAAAATTATGGAATATACTAAAATGAGTGCTTTTCCTCTTACATTTAGAGATTGTGTGTTATCATGACATAGATTGTTAAAATAATATTCTTTTCAATCTTGGGATGGTTTTAAGAATGAATTTTTAAATTTATTTTTATCTTTTGCAAAATTCCACCAATATAAAAAATAAATTTTAGGCTTTTAACAAAAAGAAAATGAAACTTACAAAAGGCCTAGAAGCTTTTTAAAGATATTAGGATAAGGAACCTTGATTATGTATTTTTGGAATGTTAATTGTCAGGATTTTTTTCTTGATGGTTTGACACCTGTTACATGGTAGAGTATTGATTTTGATTTTGGTGGTACAATTATGTGAATGAGACTTGAAGTAGCATTTGATGTGTTAGTTTAATAAATTAGAGAAAACATTGAACTATGAATAACAAAGCCAATATATTAGAGCATATAGTGATGATAGGTTTGACAAAAAAAGTTGAGAAGGTTAATAATAAATTATCATCTTTATCTATGGCATCTAATCCTAGTGTGCAAGGTTAATCTTTCCAGTGCCCACAATAAGGGTCATCAGTTCATATGAATAAGAAAATTCACAACACTAACCAACCCCATGCTATATGTATGGATTTTCTTTATTCTCATGTAATTTGTGAGGAGATTGACCACATTGCTCATGATTTTCCCATTCTACCAACTATTAAAGAACAACATAATGTTATTGGAAGTCAATATGGAGAGGGGAGAAGTTCAACTTCACAAGGTAGGGGATGAAATTCCAATTAAAACCAAAATTACCAGTTACATCCTCCATTTAGGTTGAATTATCAAAATTATTATAATGATTTTAACTAATCTTAGAGACCCAATCAAGACCATGATTTTTAATAACAAATGATGCAAAAAAATGAAAATTTGCAACACATATTATAGTAACAAAATGATCATATAATCAAGCTTATTTAAGCCTTACAACCTAGGGACACATTACTAGCACAAACAAAAAAGAAATCCTAAGTATCAAGGAAGACAAAAATTACATATGATTTTGTCAACCAACAATTACCAATGATGACTAAAAGTGCAAGAGTTATTGATCTTAAAACTCATTTTCAAAGGTTTATCGAGGATAAAGAATTAGTGGATGAATTTGAAAGAATCTTTGCAAAAGAACTTCCTACGAAGGAAACACTTGATTCAAAGATTCCTTCAAATGAATCCATTAATTTTTCTTCTCTCCAAGCGCCTTTTCCTCATAGATTAGAATCAAATGAGGTTAATGATAAGTAACTTAGGAACCTTTTAAAGATGTCACCCTACATGTTCCATTATCAAGTGCTATTGAAGATACCCCTCAATATGCTAAATACCTTAAGAAACTTTGTTCTATGAAAAAGAAAATTAAAATACACATGCATGTTAGCCTTGTTGAAAATATGAAAAATATTTTGAAGGCTAGGATGCAAAAAAAAGTACTAGACCCTAGTAGTTCTATGATTGCTTTCATGATTTGTAATAGTAAATTTCATCATGCATTAGTGGATCTAGGGGCTAGTGTAAATATTATGCCATTTCAAATTTATTAGTCACTAGGTTATGATCATATTAGACCTACCAATATTACCATCTCTTTGGCTAATGGGTCTACTATTGATATGAAAGGTATTATTTAGGATATTTTGGTATAGGTGGATAAAGATTTGTACCCTACTAATTTCATTGTGCTAGATTATTATACTTCTTCATTGATTAATATTTATACTCTAATTTTAGGTAGGCCTATGTTCGTAATTATGGATGTAGTTATTTATAAGAAAATTGGATTGATGACTTTAACATTTAAAAATAAAATTTTTTTAATGAATTGATATAACATTGACAACAAATTTTTATTTGATGAGCTTAATATGGTCAACATTGCAATAAAAAAATATGATTTGTTTAGAATTATGTGATTGGGATGAGGCATATTGTGTATGAACATTGGAAGAATCTACAGAGGTAACTATGGATGATCAAAGAAAGCTCATATGTACTAAAGTGGAAGATGCTTTGGATGGTAAGGATTTGTGTAAATTGGAGAATTGTTCATTTCTTGCAAGCGATGAAAAGGTAACTTTATTTTTAAAGGAACTTCCTTATCACTTGAAATATATTTATGATAAGAGAAATAAATCCTTGATTATTAGTTCAAGATTAATCATTGATCAAGAATATAGATTGATTCATGTTTTAATGAATTCTCTTGAAGCTTTTGCATGGTCATATTTGGATCTTAAGCAAGGGATTTCTGCACCAATTGTTTAGCATCATATCCATTTGGAGGTTGAGGCTAGACCACAACAACAACCATGTAGGAGGCTAAACCTAGCTTTCAAATAACTAATAAAATATGAACTTTTGAAATTGTTTCAAACATGTATTGTTTATTTGATTTCTAATTTTGAGTGAGTTAGTCCTATTATGGTTATGCCTAAAAAGTCTGGTAAGTGGCGTGTTTATATTGATTTTCACGAATCAAATAAATGGACAAGAAAGGATCACTTTTCACTTCCATATTTAGATCAAGTTTTAGAAAAAATTCAAGAGCATGAATTTTATTATTTTCTTGATGGTTTTAGTAGTTATAGTCAAATTTCAATCATCCCAAAAGATCAAAATAAAATAATTTTTACTACATCATGAGGGACTTGTGCATTTCAATGTATGCCCTTTAGGTTTTGTAATGCTCTTGTTATATTTAAAAGGGCTATGAACTTTATTTTTTCAAATATGATTGATTCATTTCTTGAGGTTTTCATGGTAGATTTTTCAGTCTATGGTGATTCATTCTTTGCTTCTTTGTATCATCTTAAATTGGTCTTACATAGATGTATTGATAAGGATCTGAGATTATATTGGGAAAAGTATCATTTTATGGTCTATTCTAGTGTTGTGTTAGGCCATATTATGAGTAAGAAGGGAATTTTAGTAGATCCTGAATTAAATGTTATCTTCCATCTTACTCCTCCCATTAATCTGAAAGGTTTACATGCATTTATAGGACACATTGGTTTTTATAGATGATTCATCAAAGATTTTTTATTGATTTCTCAGCCATTAGTAAAATTGTTACAAAAATACGTTGTGTTTAAATGGATTGAAGATTGCCAAAATGCATTTGAAACCTTAAAATCTAAGCTTTCTTTAGCACCAATATTATAGGGACTTGATTAGAGTAAGGACTTTGAACATATGATAGATGCCTTAGATTTTGCAATTGGAGTTTTAATGGGTCAATGTAAAGATAATGTTCCATATGTTATTTATTATATTGTTAAGACATTAACCCCTAGTAAAGTTAATTAGACTACTTAGGAAAAAGAGATAGTAGTTTTATCTAGTTTAGATAAATTTCATTATTATTTAATTTGTTTTCATATTATAGTATTTATTGATCATGCTATTATTAAATATTTGCACAATAAACAAAATAAAAGTGCAAGATCAATTCATTACTGTATTTTGATGCAAGAATTCAATTCGGTAATTCATGATAACAATGGATCTAAAAATTTAGCGGTAGATCATTTTTCCAAATCAGAGCATAATATAGATTTGGAGACATCTCATTTCTTTAATGATATATTTTTAGATGAGCAAGTATTTACTTGTTGGGCTAGGGCTATTATTTCTAAAGTTCAAGATCCTTGGTATGTGGATATTACTAATTATTTAGCCATAGGAAAATTACCAAAGTCTTGGACTAAAGGATAGAAATCAGCCTTCATCATCAAGACACAATGGTTCATTTGGAAAGATCCATTCATAAACAAGATTTGCAAAGATTAGATCATCTGTTGATTTCTACCTAAACAAGAACAATAAGAGGTAATTGCTTACAATCATGAAGGAGTGTGTGGAGGGTACTTTGTAAGTAAGAAAAATTCATGGAAAATCCTCCATGATGGTCGTACTAGCCTAATTTGTTTAAAGATACTTATGCATATTGTAAAATATGTGATCAATGCCTATCTTGATGGAGTGTGAGTCCTTTGATTATTTGGGCTTTGATTTCATGGGTCCTTTTCCTTCAAGCAATTCTTGTAAGTATATTTTAGTTTCCATTGATTATGTTACCAAATGAATTTTGGTGAAAGAAACTCAGCATTATGATGTAAAAATGGTAGTTAGGTTCTCGAGAGAAGACTTAATTTCATGCTTTGAGCACCCACAAATCTTAACTAGCAATCATGCTACATATTTTGTTAATGATATAATGGAGAAATTGTTCCATAAAATGTGAATTACACATCGTATTGCTACTACCTATCTCCCTCAATCAAATGGTTTAGTTGAAATCATGAATAATGAAATTAAAAACATTTTGTAGAAGGTTGTAAGAAAGAATGAAACAGATTGGTCTTATCATATAGCTAATGAATTATGGACTATTCGTATGTTTTAGAAGTCATCTCTTGGCATTACCCCATATGAACTAGTATTCAGTAAGCAATGCATTTTTCTTTCTTTGATACTAAACAAGTCCTTTTGAATACAATGTCAATTAAAAATGGATCCTTAAGGGTTAGTATAATCTTAGATAATGATGCCACTGACAGTTCTAGGCCTAGTAGTGTTGATTCCTTACATGTGAATGGTCAATGAATTGAACATTGTTTTGGATAAGAACCCTCCTTTGATAGTGAGATGATTTCTATAACTTATGCTTCTTCTCAACAAGCCAAATTTAATCTAATTATGAATCGGTTTCTAATGGGTCCTTATGGGATTGTCTAACCTTCATGCTTCTTATTGTGATAGGTTAATAACATTGTTGTTATGCACTTTATTTTTCTATAGGAATTGGGTAATAGGAACTATGATCCATACATTATAATTTTATTAATACTTATGCATAATAGTTTCATTGTTGTTATCAAGTCTTTGTTAGTGTCTATGACAACATATCTTTCATGGTATTTAGGGTTTAGTGAATTAAATTAAATAGAGGTTAAAATTATTCTATGACATGATTTTTGGGAACTTTTGTCTTTAAAACACTTTAAAATTTTATATTTTTCATGTTATCATAAATAGAGAAAAGTTTGGATGATGGGATTTTGTCCCATGGAAAAATTTTATTAGCTTTTTAGTTAGAAAAGTGAGTTAACTCTCTTGGTTTGTAGTAGGCACATTGTTAGCTCAATATGTTATTTCATGACAAATTTGAGGCTTTGGATCTTCTTTAATCAAGGACTTAGAATAAGAGACATCATGAGATATTAAACATGAATCATGGAGGTACTCATGTAGAATGACTTGCATAGGGATTGAACCTATACTAGGAGAAAACTTCCAATTGTTATCATGTTTTAATGGTATTATAACAAGTAATCATAACCTATTTTAGGTGTACAAATATAAGAATGCCTTTTAACAAAAATCTTATTCCATTACAAGCATGGAACTACATGAGAAGCAAAGTTTCCATTGTTTATGGATCATGTTTTGATAGTAGTGCAACAATCCCATAATCACTAAAAATATCATTATTAATAAAAATAGAGAAGAAATAATTAATAGGTAATAAAGTATTTTGGATGCTAGTATCTTTCTTATTCATGACCACATGATCAGGTTATTATGTTGATGCATAAAGATCTCCATCATAAACTACTTTTCCTAGGGGAAGACTATGTAGTTTCTAGTGGTATAGTAACATAAGACATGAATAAGTAGGTAAAAAATGATTCATGAATGTCTAAATGTGATGGTGGCTTGTATTTATATTATTCTTTTGGAAGTAAATTTACTTAAGTTGTCACCTAATGTCTTGTTGTTTACCAAGCACTAACACATTAGTTATTCCTTTGTCACAAAGTTTTTATTCATTATTTATTGTTTTATTCTACTTTTACATTTTTTTTCTATGTTTTTTCTCATTATTTATTGTAGAATTACATTGGATTAGGAAGTGTAGGGAGGGTTGACTCATAGTCTCTTAGAGTCTAACTACAAGCCTTATTGTGAGTTGCAATCATCTTGGACTTCATTTTGTTAAAGTTAAATACTTGCAATAGGGTGCAACCCACATCCCCCTTGCATCTTGATATCTAATCATAATTAATTTATTGATGTGATTAGGTGTATTCCAAATTTTAAAATTCATGTTTTTTGGGTTTTAGATAGTGTAGATTCCTATAACTTCCATCATGCTGCACTATAATGCTTCATTTCTCAGATTATAGAATAGTGTGGGTAGGTGTAGTCCTTAGTTTTGGAGATGCAATGAGGTACAATGCATAGTTGTTCAAAAATATAAAATTTACTAACATTTTTTATTGTTGTGTTATGATAGATTGCAAGTTGCAGTCAGTTATAATGTGATTAATAAATAGAAAAATAAAAGGACATTTTACAAAATTGAAAATTATTTTTCATCACAAAGCATCATAGGACACATCCAAGAGTTGAAGCAAGATTTCATCATGCACATAACTACTAGATCTAATTTCCAATCCTTTTTCCCTCTACAGCATGCCTAAGTTAGGTCTCAAATATCTTTTTTTGATGCATTTTTTCTCTTAGACTTCCTATTACACATAGTTGTGAGAAATTTTAGGGCATTAGTATTATTTTTAGGGGAGATTAAATATTTTAATGATGAAATCTAGTTTTTGATATCTTCTTTAGCATTTTGGTACTTTTCATTCAGTGTTCTAAGCATTTTTATATGTTAATTTTATGTTGAACTTTGCTTAGAACTAGGTCTTTATTATTTTCTTTTAAGCTATTTGAAGCTTTCTTATTCTTACTATATAAATTATATCTTAGAGGTAGAAACAAAGGTGAGGATATCTTCAATATCAAGATAACTCTAAGATATGTTGAATGAGCCATAAGAATTTGAATTTTATTAGTATGAATATTATGTTCTTTTAGTGTAGCTATCTTGGTTCATAAGTAATTTCCTATTAAGCTTGAATTTGGACTTTGTCCAAGCTAGAGAGTAGTGAAAATAATAATTTCATTTTGAGGATTACTTAGCAATATGGGATAGTATCAAGTAACTTCAATATTTGTGCACTATACTCATTTTATAGTAGTTAATCCACTATTTATTATTCATAGATTTCTGATTAGGTTATTCAAAATCTTCATGCTTAATTTTACCTTGAATTGTTATTTTCCATCTTTGCACTAGTCATGTATGTTGATGACAATGTAGACTTCGTTGGGGACACCAATATTGTTAAAATTTTTGAAATACTAGTGTAGATAATTATAGTTTTTTTTTATCATGTAATTTTTACAATCCATCTACATCATGTTTCTTTTTAATTTTTATATTATGATATTTTCATGATACTTGATTTATTGCATTCTATTTCATGTTTTTCTTTTTATGGATTATATTATTATTGTTTGTGTACTAATGTTCACTATAGTAAGGAAGTTATCATCTAGCGCAAGAGGAGGTGTACTTAGGGAGAATATTTCATAGCTACAAATCCAATAGCATGAAGATGTGCATAGGAGGAGTATCAAGAACACACTCATGGGGAGTGCATGAAGTGTTTGAATTAAGAGCATTGGGAGGTGAAGTTTCCACTGTGCCATTGAGGGCAATTAGGAACTTCAAACCCCTCATGGAACTAGTGAATTCACCAATTGTGGCTTCTTTAATAATGTATGACTTGGATTTTTTCTTAATAGAAGATGAGGTGTTCTATGAGTAGGAGGCTTGATAGTTCTACCTAACATTTCGAAGGGATTTCCTATGTCATGGACTTTTTAGATTGGCATTAGGTTCTATGACATTAATGAGGCCTTCATTCTAAGATCATTGAGATTAAGGTGGAACTAAATAGATAGCACTTTGTAGTAGCATCATTAGATAGAAAGAATCAATTGGCTGAGCTCTTCCTTGATATGGTGATGGATGAGATGGGATGATCCTAGAAGAATATTTCCCTAGAAAGGAGGGTCCATGCAAGAGCAATGATGATGAACATTTTGGGTAGCTCTCATTTCATGCATCTCATGTTCTTTGGCATGTTGGTTATGAGTAACTTGGAGGGTCCTTGCATCCTTAATTATCCATTTATTATTTTATCTAGGATGAATTTGGTAGTCCCAGATACCAATGGGGTTCCTTTGTCATCAGTGATCTTAACATTGTATTAGAATTTTTAAATTTGATGACCTACCTTATCCATCAAGGAGATTATTGCATGGAATGAGGACTAGTTTCCTAAATATGGGATATGTCTTCTACACTCAATGGCTACCCAAGACATAATATGAGAAAGCCTGGTGGATTCCTAGTCCACATATCCCTAGAGATGGAAATAGGAAAATTTAGAAGGTATACTATGATAGCATACAGTAGTAGTAGTCAAATTAGTAGTATCCATAGAAACAAAAAGACATGGTAGGTGCTAACCAAACTTTGGTGAGAGCTAAAGTTCATATCATGACCCAATGGAATGCCCTACGGGCAAGTCTCATTACACATTGTAATGAGATGGAGGCATGTCTTCACATCTATTATGATCAACTTGAAAGAAGGTTGGTCTCTAATGTAGAGATCCTAGGTCATCATTTTTTATCAAGATGAGGGAGCTACACCACATAGTTAGCCACTAGGGGATTTGTGAATAGATGGATTTAGAGTTTGCACCCATGGGTTCCTTGATCATTGATGTAGATTAGGCTAGACCATCTAGCCCTATGGACTAGGTGGATGACAAGGTAATATAAGAGGATTTCATGAGTAAGAAGGTAGATGAGGATGCATCTCAACCTCCTCCTTTAGCAGGGGATTCTACACTCCTTTTAGAGAAAGGCTCAACTTCTCTAGATTAATAATTTTATTTCCCAATTATTCTTTTCTCCTTCATTATTTTTATATGTTTTGAGGTGTAATGATATAAGGGTTTGATTTCATGATGTACTTTACTTATTTATTGCATTCTCATTAATTCATGTGGATTCTTATATTTTCTTTTATTGGAATGATAAGAAGCTAGTTGGGGGCTATGCTAGGATGTGAATTGATGCTCCTTTACACTTGGTTTTCTCCATTTTTAGACCTGGGCAGGAAATTGTGAGCTCATGCAATCCACAAAAACTCACAATTTATGGTCTTAAGTTAGAATTTTATTTTCAATGAGTTTTAATCTCATCAAAGAAATAATGTCTATCCTACGACTACTCGGAGTCATTTTTCATAAGACATAGGATCAAGGAACAAGTGGAGTTATCTTCAAATGGAGTTGAATTTTGAGTTTGGTAAGGTAGCACATGCTCATGCAACCTACATGAGATCACAACAAAGAGTTTCTTCTAGTAGTTCATAGACACTCATAACTTATTTTTTAATAGAAGACTAAAATTCATCAATGTGAGTTCCTACAACTTGCATCCCTATTACAATCATAATGGATCTTTTAGTTTAGTTGGTTACTCAACCATTAGGATTTAAATACGCAATCATTGAAAATAATTAAATAAGACTACTGATTATAGTCCCTTGCAGTAGTTGTATGAATTGATAAATTTTCTTTGGGTAAGGAGTTGCAACCTAGCTGTAATTCACACCTAGGTCATAATCATTAGTCAAAAGTTATTGTAACCATCAACTAAAGCCATTTTCACACTACATTTAAGTGGAATTATAAGAGGAGTAGAAGAGAAGAAAAAAAAGACATATGGATAGTGAACTTTTGAAGATAAAGAATTAAAGTTTGTGAAATCATACTATTATAGTGAGATTGTTGTATTGAGATTGAATAATGAGATAGTCATTTCTTTTGATAAGAGTGAATTAATGTTAAGTGTTCATCATAATTCTAGAAAATTAAATAAATGTAATCTATAGTCCTCTATTTGATTGATTTCCACATTCTACAATGTAAAAATGCAAGAATGATAACTTAAATTAGATCCTCTCAAGTACATGTAAGATGATCCACAAAGGTAACAAAGTTACTACAAGCTCAATGTAGAGTCTAGAGAAGTGCTTGGCTTCTAGACAAGTCCGCATCTACATGTGATATAAGGAATGATCATCCATAATTAAGAGGATCTTTATCCTTTATAACCTCCCTATGATCACTAGAGTAGTATTTACATGCCAATGATAATTAACACAAATTAAATTTTACCATGAAATTATGTTCCAACTTCAGCAGCAACACATGACTTCTTTGGCACAATAATCAAAATGGAAAAAGTAGCTAGTAAATTAGTATTGAAAATGGAATGAATTAGTTTTATCCAATTTAAGGCCAAGAAGCAGCTCTATGTACTAGCTATACCAAATAAAGCATATAGGGATAAAAAGTACCTTTAATAAGAAGATTTATAGGCCATGACATCACCCTACCATGTCAACTTCATGCTACATTAGCATGTAGAGCTAATTCATAGATCCAATGTCCTCCTCTATGAAAGTGCTCTATCACATTAACAATGCCACATAAACAATTTACATGTCAACATTTAGATAAAAATCTATGAGCTCACATGAGGAAGGAAAACTCATCTACCACATCAACAAAACTGTAAGCATTGTGCCACATTAGCATTCAATCACATCACTTTAGACAAAAAATTATTCTACAAGGTAGCTCTTTCACATAGAGAAGTTCATAGAATAAAATTGAGCCCCACAAGAGAAGGTCTACCACCTCATCTTCATCCTATGATAACACTTTCATAGAGATAACATACGTAGAGCCCAACTTTAACATAATAAGAGAGCTTTACCACATTAGCTAATGTGAGCTTTAACTTGGCTTCTTAAACAAGCTCAACCTCAATAGCCACATCAGCTTATAGAAGGACTTTGTAGAACTAAAAATGATTCTAAGAAATAGTACTTCTACGTTAGCTTCTTTGATAAAAAAGGAAGCTCATAGAGTAAAAAATTTAGCTTTACAAAGAATCTCATCCATGTCAACAAATGCAGCAAGCCCAATTGTCAGCATTAAGCCCTGTCATGTTAGCATCTTATCACATTAGCATATATGGTCACTTCATAAAGCTAAATTTTTACATTATGAACTAGCTTTGGCACATCAACATCAAAATGTTAACTCTTCCATGTCAGCATGTAAAGGTAGTTCATGAGGATGACATTCAAGCTTATGAAGTAGCTTCACAACATGAGCTTCTTACATAAAGTAAAAACACAAGAAGCTAAAAATTGGCTTGATGAATGAACCTTGCCACATCAAACTTTGCATAGCTAAAATTGAGCTTGGCAACTAGTTTAAATCATAAAGCCACATCAGAATGTAAAGTAGCTTTAAAGTTTAGCTATAATCATGTAGCTCATCAAAAACATTCTAGAAGCCACATCAGATTTTAACATAGACCCACAAAAGTAAAAAATTTAACACACATGCACATGGATTTGTACTATAGCTTAGTGTATTATGGCTCCATGAACCAAAGTTAAAATAAACTTTGGGATAAAATAACTTAAGGCAATTAAAGATCATTTACTAGCCCAATGAAAAATAGGATAAGGAATAGTGGATAAGCTTTAAGAGTTAAAAGTTACATTAGAGCTCAAAATAGAAAGTGAAAAGCCACTATTTAAGCATGGAGCCATCATAAAGAATACAATCCTTAAGAAAAAAGGAGTAGAAATTAAAGAGCTTATAGAAAGCCATTACTAGGTTATACAGCTAACAAAAGCCGTTACTAGCTAATACAACAAACTTTGCTAATGATAATTACTAGTATTATAGTTGAAGAGAAGAAAGCTTAGATTTATAACAACATGGGATCTACTTAGATGTAGCTAAAAAATTCTATAATTGAATTAGTTATGGAAGAAACAAGTGGAGTTATATTCAACAAATCAAATACCTACATCTATGGAAAGTTAGCTCATTGGTTTTTAGTAGAGGCGCTCTAGATTTAAAGAATGAGGAAAGACTATTAAGGTATCTAGCAACTATTTAATGACCTATGATCATGAAGAGAAATAAGCATTGAAAGAGCCTTGAAAGGATTTTAATAGCTCTAAATTAAATACAATGAATCAAGCTCTCTAAAGACATTATAGTTATTAATTAATAAGCTCAATTTATTAATAAAAAAATTATCAAATAACCTTTTAATTATGTGAGTAAAACATGAAGTAACTATATCTATTATATTTTAAAATGGTTTTAACT
This sequence comes from Gnetum montanum, assembly GCA_015680685.1. Classification (NCBI taxonomy): domain Eukaryota; kingdom Viridiplantae; phylum Streptophyta; class Gnetopsida; order Gnetales; family Gnetaceae; genus Gnetum; species Gnetum montanum. Next base: position 63,840 of record MNCI01018006.1, on the reverse strand, counting down.
GCTAGAGGTTATATATAAATCCTAGAGTAGATTTATACATAGACTAAGTAGCTTTAATATAGAGGGAAAATTGCATGCACTTATAGGATGAAGTAAAGATAGCTAAATCTTCTATTAAAATGTTTATATCTACTTTATTTATGCCATATTTTAAGATTTAGAACTTATGTTAACAACAACAAATACAAATAGTTTTCTCAAATAATTGTTGAGTTTGTTTAGAGGTATCCAAGCCTTGGTGTTTCTAGAGATTAGTAAACACCTAAACTCGAGTTTGGAAGAACTCCTCATCTTTGTGATTTTCATCATGGGGAAGAGGACAATGTTGGCAATCCAATGTGGTTGCCAATAGTTCTTTTTGACAATAGAAGGAGGGAAAAAATTAGTCGTTATTTAAGTTCATGAGTGAAAAGCTTTGTAAATTTGAAGAATCTAAATTTCCTATTAAATAGTTAGATTATAAGACTAACTATTCCTTAGAGGAAGAAGAGTTAAAAGTTTTTGAATTAGGGACAACTGGTGGATAAAAAACTAGAAGATCAAGAGGCTCACCTCTTCTATTTTTTTTAATAGTCTTTATGGCAAGCATAGAAAATTTAAGAGTTCAACTATAAAAATAAATTTTAACATGGCAAATCCACCACCAAAAAATCCCTAGCAAAGAGCCATACCATTAAGATTTCCAAATTACAATGATATGCCCAAGGTAGTTCATAAGTATTTACCCTAGCATTTCATTCTTGAAAAAGGTTATTTAGTGGAAGAATACATCCATTTATTTGAACTAGCCTTAGCTCACATAAACATCCAACAACAAGATAAAGTATGTAGGCTATTTGTAGCAAACTTGAAAGATATGGCTTAAATTTGGTATGCTAATATGCTAAACAATAGCATCACCAATTGGGACAATATGAAATATTTATTTTTGTCTAAATTTGACAATCAAATAGACTAAAAAAAAACTAAATTATGGATTAGTATAGGCTAAGAAAGTGATTAAATAATTGATCAAATAATTTAATATTAAATTTTAACAAGTTTATGGATTATTTTAGCAACAATATAGGTTGTCAAATGAGATTCTTAGGGACACTTATCTGAATGTTTTTGATCATAAAGTTTCAATTTACCTAAGAAGAATTCCAAATCTACTTTAAATGATTTCTTTAATGAAGCTATCCAGTTATTAAAATAGCTAAATTTAACTAATGAAAAATGATAATGATATCAAAAGCTAAATAAAAAGAACTAGTCTTTGTGCAAAATTTAGCTCAATTTAAAGTATTATCTTCTGTAATAAAAAAAGATAAAAATCAAGAAATTTTTTTTTGATGAGTTAATGAATTAATTGTCCAACAAGGTAGTCAAATTAGTAAAAGTGTTGGCTAAAGTTAAGATAAAGAAAGAAAAGTATAGGAAACATCGACATTAAGATATCAAATTAGTAGACTTTGAGAATGAAAGCCACACAACTATTTCTAATTTTCTTAACATTGAATTTGATAATGAGTAATTTGATATTTATTATGCTAGAAAATCATTTGAAGGTGAAACAAGTGACACTTCTTTGTCAAGCTCAGAATAAGATGCATCTTCGGATGAGGAATGTAATAATAATGATGGATCTAGATATAAATTAAGGTAAAAAGAAAATTTCACAACAGCTAAGCCTTCTAATGCCATTTCTAATCCTTGTAACAAGAGAAAGACACTTGAACCTAATGCAAAAGAAAAAAGGAAAGTAAAAGATACACAGAGTAACCAAATTCCTCAAAACTAATTATCTAGTAAGTGGTTTAGGGATTCAAGGTTCTATGACAATGGAGAATATGATTTGATAGAGGATCATAAGCATGTTAGAGTAAACATTAGTATAGATCAAATTTTACAAGTGGAATGTCAACAAAATAAAGTTTTAGAATTAGTTAAAACTAAGAAGAAGACTGCAAAATCTAAGTTAACCTATGTTTGTAATGAGAATAAAATAGTGAAATCCAAATATCATTGTACTCTAGATATAGAAGTTTGTTGATTTCTTCTCATAATGAAGTTAAATGATAAATATCTACATAATTTTTCAAGTTGATTCCAAAGCTACATTAACCATTATATCACTATCCATCTATAAGTAATTAAGATTACCACTAGAACAATCTAATAAGAAGATCATCCAAGTTAATAAATAAAAATAGAGTGAAATTTGTAGAATATTTGCCAAATGTAATACTCCAAATTTCTTTAGAACCTCACATTGAAAGTAGAATAAGAATCCAAGTAGGTAACATTCCCAATTCATATAGTCTCTTGTTAAGTCAAAGCTAGAGCAAAACGTTTTTTGGATACAGATCCACTAATTATTTTCACATGTGGTTACCATGGAAGGAAGAATCCAATTAGATATATATCTATAGTGAACCCTTGATGATAAAGAATATTATTTCTAATGGAAAGAAAAAGGTCATCTAGAATAACGAAATTGAAATTGCAGCATGTGTACTCATACAAGTTCAAGTCCCAAACAAAAAAGAAATTCAAAGCAAAGGAAAATGAAAATTATATTTTGATGGATCATGTAATTTAAATGGGGATAGATCTAGAATAGTCTTGGAAAATAAAAATTCTTAGAAAATTTACAAAGACATTTAGTTATCATTCCCATGCAAAAATAATAAGGTTGAGTGTGAAGCCTTGTGTATTAGAATTAGAAGAGATTTAAAGAAAGAAGCCAAAAATATTTTAATAAAAGAAGATTCAAGGGTCACTTGTGAATAAATCAAGGATGAATGTGTAGTAAAGAGCTATTTCTTAAGGTCATATAAATAATTGGTTTATACATTTTTAGACTAGTTTGATCATTATGAGATAAAATATATACATAGAGAAAATAACCAAATCGCAAATAAGCTAGCTACAGAGGCCTTAGTGCTAAATTCAAAAAGGATCTATAAATATAAAAAGGTTGTCATTAAGGTTCAACATCAACCTTTAGTTCCAAATAAGATAGAACACTTATAGGTATTTGAAAATGATGAGAAATTATGCAAATTTTTGAAGAATAGAGGGAAATTTGAAGGTAAAGTTATCTCTGAAATAGTATCTGCATGAAACTTTATTCCAAAAAAATTAATTTTTTATAAGTATAGTAGGAGATTCCCTAAAGGAGTAAATGTATAGAATCTAGATGATTAAGCTTATGAAGCAATAAATTTTGGATCCATAGAAAAACCATGAATGCTAAATATTACAAAGGGAAAAGACCAAATTTTAAAGTAGGAACTATTATACTTGTTAAAGAATAATTTGGAAAATTTTTCTTTGTCTTACGATAATATTAAAACATTTAGACCCAATGTGATGACTCATAAGATCCACTTCGTAGATGATTGTAGAGCAGTTAAACAAAAGTAAAGAAAATTCAACCCATTATTTGAACCAACTATGGAAGCTAAAATACAAAAGCTATTACAAGGCCAAATTCAATACCCTATCTAGTACTCTAGTTTGTTAGATAATCTTGTCCTAGTGAGGAAGAAGAATAGTGATATTAGGCTATGTGTGAATTTCAGAAATATAAAGGAAGCTTCAAAAAAAGATAAATACCCACTTTCCAAAATTGATAAAATGCTAATTAAAGTATTATGATGTCAAGTATATTCTTTTTAAGATTATTGTTGGACTCTCACTAAGTAAGGAAATTTTTCTTAAAAAAGGATGGCTTTTTGATTGTAAAATGCTAGAGACACTTTCCAAAGAGTAATGGATATAGATTTTAGGGGTTTACTCAAAAAATTTGTTATAATTTATCTAGATGATATTACTATTTATCTAGATCATATTAGTCAACTTTGAAAAATTTTTTATGTCAAGAATATGACAATTCCTTAAATCCTAAGAAAAGCATTTTTGGAATGAAGTCTAGAAACTTATTAGGACATGTAATTTATCAAAAGGATATTACTATAGTGAAACACTACCAAATTTTCATGTTGTAATCTTGATAACCCCATCTCATGAAACTTGAGGCTAAATTTCATTGTAAATGTTTATATTGTAACACATAAGATTCAATCTAACATATTTCATACTTTTGGGGGTGAAACATGTCTCATAAGTGGTAAAAGCCTCATTCCCCAAGTGAAAAAGAGTCACCTAGTATCTATATTAGAGCTTGGGTGTTGGGGGTGGGGTAGGGTCAAAAATGTCTTTTGGGATGCCAAAAATGGTACTTTGATGGGTTTTATGGAGTGTATACACTTATCTACATTGGAAACACCACCAAGGGAGNCTTTCATCCTCCCAATGCTGACACCTCCTCCCTAGTGTAGAAGTAAGATGATCAAGATTTTGATGTCACATCAACTCCAATAAGAATCCTATAATGCTAGCATGGGAGGTTGAAAACCCAGCATGGAAGGTGTATCCCTGTTACTATTTTTGATAAAAGGAATGGCCATGGGGGCATTACACTTTCCATATATTGTAACCCCCCCCCCCCCCACCCAATTTTGGGTACCTACCTCCTTGGACAAGGCATAAATTTGCAACAAGTTATAGGCCATTGATAGAAAATTAGACCTATAAAAATAAAACCCTCATACTATTTCAATGTTCCACAGTTTGAAATTTTTGGGAATTTGACATTCAAAATCTCTTTCTACATAGTAGAAAAGTAGCTTCTTGGGGCTTGCCAACATAGAATCATTGTAGCCTTGTTACCCCTATTATCCCCCTTGGGATTTGTAAGCCTTAGGTGCTAATGTTGCACCCCTGGGATCTCCAAATCTCAATGTGAAGCATTTTGGCAACTCCAATCCTTCACATTTCTCAACCCTAGTGTTGGCACGTTTTAGCCATTTCATGGAATAGGTGGACTTATATGAGAATGGTAAGGTACAAAATCCTAATGAACTGAAACTGTTCAAGAAGGATTATGTTCTTTCTCGTTAAGAATTCTGCAATAGTTAACTGACCATGAAGTTGGAATGGCATATGCTAGATATTGTAGCTACATTTACAGGGAATTATCTATCTTGATGTCATGAGTAGAAATTGTAGTGGAAATTTTGAATGATTAATTTCATGACTTGCTCAAGAATCATAATCTGGTGGTTCTCAAGTCACCTCACTAAAATGTATCCGTAGAAAGAGAATACATAAAGGGTTTCTTGGAGAGTGTGATTGTTTATGTTGAGGATAATGTGAGTTGGGGCACTGGGTTTTCCATTGTCACAGCGATCATGGCAATCGCATTCTGCATCTTTTTGTTTGGGGCTCCTTTTTATAGAAACCTTGTGCCAAAATGCAGTCCCTTCAGCAGCCTCGCTAAGGACTACTCTTCCCAAAGATTTCTCAATCACACTGAAAGCCTCAAGATTTTGGACTAAGAAGCCATGGTTAAAAAAGGATCGGAGAGAAAAATCCAGGAAAACAATTCATGGAAACTATGCATAGTGACACAGGTGGAAGAGGCCAAACTAGTGGTTGGACTACTGCCCATATGGCTATGCAACCTGGTTTATGGAATAGCTTTGACCCAACCAACCACGTTCTTCGTGAAGCAAGGCCAAACCATGAGTAGGCACATTGGTCCTCATTTCCAAGTGCCACCTACATCTCTGCTTGCTGCTTCGGCTCTCATAATGAAAATTCTATCATCACTATATGATAAACTGTTTGTCCCAATTGCAAGAAAATTCACAGGCATAGAAAGAGGCATCTCTCTTCTGTAGAGATTTGGAACAGGGCTGATCTTGATGACTCTGACGTTAGTTCTTGCTGCTGTGATAGAGACCAAGATAATCCATGCAGCCAAGTTGTACGGGTTACTTGATAAGCCAAAATTTGAGATACCCATGTCAATATTTTGGTTACTTACACAGTATATTTTTTCTAGAATTGTAGATGTATTTGGGTTGGTGGGTCTGCAGGAATATTTCTAGGATCAACATGAGGAGCCTTGGAGTTGCTCTATATGTCAGTGTCTTCGGAGACAACAGTTTTATCTCTAGTCTTCTAATCACAATTATCAACAAATCATGTAGATTAATAGGAAAAGAGGATCATGGAGGCATGAACAATGAGTGCAATGCATTTTTGGTGGAATTATTCAGTGTACTTCTCTTCTGCACAGATGCAGCCAGCAAGGCCATCAGATTCTGCACTTGCCTATTGCCGTCAAAAATTCTGCTGCGCTTCCTTGATGATGCCGAGGTTTCCAATGAGGCCTGGGATGCTGTTATTGCTATTTTGCAATGCCGCCTCCATGACCGCACCCCTGTTGTTAGGGTTTTTTCCACCCATGCCCTCATGTGCTTCCCCAGTGATCTTGAGAACATCAAAATCCGAGAGTGTAGAAAAACGCTATGCAATTCTTGATGGATAGATTTATGATGAAGGAGCATCGATGTATCAAGCATTGCAATCTGAGCTTGGCTTTTGATTAGAGTCCCTTCTTCTCTATGCATGATGCACTCAATCACATGTTACTTGGCCTTGCCCAGCTCAAGCAAAAAAAATGAGTGCAGGTTCTTGTGAGAGGAATATGAACATAGAACAATGCTTCAAGTGAACAAAATTCATGGCTTGCATCAAGCCCTAACGACACCACCATCATCTCCTATGGTCCCCACTAGCTCCACTCCTGCAACTGACGAGTCATGAACATCCTCATGTGAGCTTTGTTGCTGCTGCAAATTTGTTAATTCCCAGGACATGCCACAACTGCATCATTTGTTGGACCTCTTTCCTTCTCTACTTCAATTGTTGGACTTCAGCAAGTGGTATAATTTTTAGTGATAATGAGATTTTTTTTCCAGAAAAATAGCAAAAACCTATTATTTATGTACAAAGAGATATTTGACTATTATCCCTTTTATTCCTATGGAAGTTGTAACTTCCTATGATAGTTACAACTATGATATTGTAACTAATTTTAATTTTGATTACCATGAAGATACTTGGCAATTAAAAAAGCCACTTGTCAACTACAGCATTTTTGTCTCCATGGTGACCACTTGGCCACTGAAGGGCCACTTCTCAATTGAATGGGCCACTTGGCAACTACATGGGACACTTGTCAACTATAGCCTTTTTTATCTCTATGGTGGTTACAACCACCCAAAATTTTTGTAACTTACCTAACTTGTTGGACAAGTTACTTGGGAGAGAAGTTAGCTAAGATATTTTTGAATATGTAATATCTTTTGAACCCTATAGAAAGGCTTTAGGATGGAAGACTTGAGAACACACTTGGGGGATACTTGAGCTCTCACTTGGAGACACACTTTGGCTCTTGGGAAGAGCATTTGTAAAAGACATTGTGAAAGATTGCTTGTAAGATGACTTGCTAAAGAAAGGATTTCAGCCTCTTTGTCATAGTTGTGTGAGTTATGTTATATTTTTATTTTGTTTAAATTGTTTAGCTAGTGGTTTAGATAGTATCGTCCTTGGCAAGTAATTTTGGGATTTTTAGATTGCTCTTATTGTTCTTGTTGCTTGATAGAAAATTTCTATTAAAATTTTGCCATAGAAGCGCTTGTGTTTGAAAGCCTTAAGAGCATTTTAGTAGTAAATTTGGTTATTGTGCAACGTCTAAGAACTACTATTGATATCGTTGTAAGAGAGCCTCTACTTGTAGTCATGCCGTTGAATAATTCAATAGTCAAGAGGGTTTAGAAAATCTTTGGTATTTTGATGGGACCGAAATAGCTTCTTTTTATATTTAAAGTGAATCTCCATGATATTTCAATCAGAAATCATCAAGTCTTTTCAAGGTTCTATTGAATGCAATTGTTGACATCCATTATCTAGCCAAAATTGAGTCTCGTACGTGATAGTTTACATAGGAATTTGTGGTAGCATAGTAGGATTGTCTTGAAGAAATTGCTTATTTAAGCCTTGGAAGTTTAAACAATTCATAGTTATTGAATTTGGGATAGCTTTATTGTAAAGTGTTTACTCGTATCATTTTACCTTTTTAAATATTTGAGTTCTTAACACAAATATGCAATCCTTTCTGTCTATTTCCATTGAATCTTGCTCTATTTGTAGTTTTCTTGTGGAACTATCTCTTTCTCTAGGGAAAATTAGAATTAGATTCGTAGAGTTGTGCTCAAATTTTTTTGCAAAATTTTATTTGTTACAAGTAGGTATTATAAGGACCGCGTAGACTAGGCAATAGAATAAAATAGGAACTCTCAACAACTCACAGTACTTGGCAAAGTTGGCTGAATCTCTTTAAGATAAGTCATTCGTAGTTTACACACAACGCAATCGTTTCATATTTCAGAACCGCACACTGCAATAGCACACACACATACTAACATTAACTACTGAGTCTATTTGGAGGTATCTGGGCCTTGGTGTTGCCAGAGACCAGCAAGCACCTAAATCTTGTTTGAGGACACTTTTTGGCGGTTGCATCCAAAACGGTTGCCAACACCTAGTAGTAACCAATGTTGCAAATTTTAAGTGGCAATAGAGAAAGTTTGACAACATTGAGAGTGGCTGAGCATCTAGATCATGAATTGGATTCTATTAGTTTCAATGAACTTAGAACCCTTGTCCAAGTGAACCCCCCTTTACTCTCCTATGGGCACTTTTGTACACATCTCTAAACTCATTCTTTATTTATTCAATAAATTTTATAGTATCATTTTGTGTGCAATTTGTATTCATTTTAAGTTTTTAGATCTACAATTTTTACACTTTTCACAACCCTATTTTGCACCTCCTAATTCCCCTGGTGATCTAGCAGACCATCAAGGGCATCCTAAATACCATCTTTCTTTGAAGACCCTAGGAATTCGAGGTCAAGGTTATTTGTGACTATGAATCCTTGGCTTTCCAATAGCTATGATTTTCAGTTGCTATAATTTTTCGGTGCTAGAAGGAGGGCCTCCACTCAATTGCTTTGCTAAAATCTACTCTTCCCATAGCTAGTGTTAACCTACAAGTTGCAATTTTTGTTTTCTCTTCTTAGCAAAAGCCTTTTATTTTTAGCTAAGATCAACATTTTAACCCATCCCCCTCTATCTCACAAGCCTAGCATGGATGTTGCAGGTGCTTGGATGTTGGAACTTTTACAATAGTTGCTATGAACCCACAAGGCCAATGATGATTTTCAAGTTCATTTCCATCCCACCTGCTACCACATTTCTCTAAGTAAGCTAACATTGGTAGTTCAAATAATCAAATTCCATCCCCTTCTTCCCTGTTGTGAAATTTGGCAACTTTCCAAAACCATTTTTTGGAAATTCTGAGGTTTCTATTTTTATTATCAAACTTTTACCACTTCATCAACATTGTAATAGGAATGTGTGAGATTCCTTCATCTCATTCCCTCCTTTTTCCTTTGCCACACCTAGCATAGAGGTAGCTAGGAAGCCAATGTGGGTGAAGTTTTTTACAACCTTTTCACCTTTCTATGTTTGATAAAGGGGTGTACCCCCACTTATCCCTCACTTACTATTTATAGTAATTACTTTGTTTTCAACCATTTTTTCTTCTTTTGACCATTTTCAAATTCCAGTTACTAGAATTTACTTCTTTTTAATCATTTTTTGCCAATCTCAAGCCATTTTTAGCATAATAGCCATGTATTTTCCTCAATCGAAAAAGTTTCCTTTTAACTATAACAACAATGGATCTGATCAATAGTATGTGAAGGCCTATGACCCTAAAGACCCCACTATGATTGGATGTAGATAGTCCTTGAGACTTAGGGGGAAAATTCCTAGGTTCTTAATAATAAATGAAGAGCACTATCACTTCATTTATGCTAAGATCCAAGTTGGCATGGTAATACCACAAGTGGAAGTAGAATCCAAGAGGGAATTTAAGCCCATCCATCATGATGGGAAGGAGTATATTCCCTCCCCTATGACCAATACCTCTTAATTACCTCTACATTGGCATCTTAGCCCTCGTCATTGAGGTTGATGAAGATAATTAGAAGGTAACCTTTGATGGACAACCAAAGGAGGAAGATGAATTTGGGATAGAGTTTGAGCTTGAGAACCTTTTGAAGGAACTCTTCCAACAAGGAATCCCCAAGACCATAGTGCCCACCTCTACTCCCTTCACCTTTTCTACTAGACATGCCCCATCACCTTTGTTTCCATTGTACCTAACCATGTTCAAATGCATGCTAATAATACTGCACACCAAGCACAATTGATGCTATATCCAACCACTTTGCATTTCTCCATGCTACTTGCCACCCAACCTAGGTCAGTATGTTCGATGTTGGTAGTAGTTACTACCACTAACCCATTGAACAATCATGTGGGGCCATAATTGAACCTCAAGAAACCTAGGGGTCACATTCCACCTTTGTTCCATTTATGCCTCAGATTCTAGCATAAGCATCTTTCTCCTTATTTGGCCTATAGACCACAACCATGACACAACCTCTTCTCTCTATCTTACAACCAATAGTGAGGCCACAAGCCTTCCAATAGATAACATAATCATTTGTGAAACTCTTGCACCAACAAGGACACTAGCGGGCTTGGATAAAGCCTTCTAGATGATCTAAGACCTCATAGTTGAGTTGAAGAGGCTCAAGGCTTCTACTTTTCAAAGATTCAAGATCATGAACTTTTAGCAAGATGATCCAATAAATCTTATGGTGCCACCCTTGGTACTTCCTCTTAGTGTTCCTATACCTTAATTCAGAAAGTATAATGGAGAAGGTGATCCCAATGTTCACCTTATAATCTTCTGATCTAATTGCTTGCTATTGCAATCATGGACACATACTATAATGAGAATATTTCCTATGTCCTTGATTAGGAAAGCACTTGATTGGTACCATGCCCTACCTAGAGGATTCATATCCTCCCTTGAAGAGATCATAGCCCAATTTGTTAACTACTTCAAGTACAAATTAAAGCTTGATACTACAATTGACCAACTAATGAAGGTCGATTAAGGACCCCTTGAGCTAGTGTAGAAGTTCATATAATGATGGAATAGTCTACTAAATGAGATACCATAGCCTATAGTTGAAACCCACTTGTTGGCTATATCCAAGGGGGTATTCAACAATTTCATTAAATCTAAGCTATACTATCTTGATTCATGGAGACTTAGTCAAGTTTTCTCCTAGACCAAGAACATAGAGGATGCTATGGAGGCTAGTCATGACCAGGCTTATGTGGCATACAAAAAACAACACACACAAAGGAACAAGTAAAAGAGTAAGCAAAAAAACATGGCTATAGTAATAGTAACCAAATAGGAGAAAACCACTAAGCAAGGGCCAAGGACAAACCCACCCAAGGCCCCCACTAGTGATTGAGATGACCAACCATCAATCTCTAGGACCACTGCATTGAAAACATTTAGACCCAACTTTGAAAGAAATGACAAGTCCAAATATACTAGGCTACTATTAAAACCATCTAGGTTATTAGACCAACTATTGAAAAGTGGGTGCATTCAATACAAGCGTATGATCGAAGCTTCCCTAAAGAAGCATGATAGGCTATGTTAGATAGCCAAAATGCCACTCAAGTAACAAAGGATGATCCACAACTACTTAAATACTTTAGGTTATACCAATTTTTGTACTATCACCAACTACCTGCTCATGGCACAAACTTCTACCTTGTAGTGAAGGATGACCTATAGAAGATGATAGATAGGGAAGAGCTAGTTTTAGATGCATCTTACCCTATTTGACCACAAAACCAATTGATGAAAGTGTATAAGGTCCACTGAATGCAAAAAATGTTGCATACATTATATCAACATTCACCATGGATGACATTTAGATACTCATGAGGGAACCTTGTGTGATTTAGGTACCCCCTTACAATGAAAGCTCTTCTTCAACTTTCACTAGCTCAAGATCCCCCTTTATAGTGAGAGTACCATCATAAGTGCCTCCATGAGAACCTTTTATCATCAAGATGCCCCAAGCCACTATAGCATAGCTAGCCCCAACAAAAGGACAAGACTTCCCATGGTGGCTAATGTCACAGCTTCTTTCTTTAACATAACTAACAACAACCAAGAAGCCTCAACTAAGCATAGGAAGAAGCATAAGCAAAAGCCTAATAACAAGGGTAACAAGTATACTAAGGCATGGAAGGAAGTGGGTCCACTGAAGCCCACTATGATATCATCTATATTAATGACGTCCTCTACCCAACCTACCTAAACTAGTAGACCATGAGAGGATTTCAAAATTCAAAACCAGAAGAAAGAGGAGAGGCCCCAACATCAACAATCTAAGTCCAAAGCTTACATTTTGGGCCACATGGAGGAAGTAAAGTACAATTGAGGTGTCAAACCCATGGCCAGTGACAAAAATTTTCTTAGTGTGATGGAGTAAGTCAAATAGTCCCTCAATTAGAAAAATAAAACCTTAAGTCTCTATGACTTGCTCATGACTTTTACTACGCATTGTAAACTACTAGTACAAATGTTGACTTCTCACTAGTGATGACATCCCCACTAATAAGGAATTCATCAATGTAGTGATGGTTCCTTCTTCACCAAGGAAGAAGAAGTCAACATTGTTGGTGTTTCGTGATAACGAAATCCATGCTAGCCCCCAAAATGGTGAAGTGAGTAGGGCTCCTCTTTTCATAACCATATGTGTATGGTAATATATGGTGCACTAGGTGCATGTAGATGATAGGGGTACAACAAATGTCATCACATGCACCATTGTTGAGTAATTAGGGTTGACAAAGAAAATATAATGCACATCAATAGTTGCTCTTAACTCCTTCAACAAATGAAGGGTTTTTGTCAAAGGATCTATCTCCTTCAATTTTGTGGTAGGGGAGTAATTCTACACAATCATGGATTTCTTAGTGGTGAAGGAGAGACCAGGATTTAACCTTATCCTAGGAAGTTATTGGTTGTCTTAGTTACAACCCTTGTCCTCACCCATCCACCAAGAGATTTGCCTCCCTTATGAGGAAGGTAAAATCATCATTCATGGTGATAACATGGTACCTCCCATAAGAGATTAATCTCCCTTATGCATAGGGTTCTGAAGTGAAGTTTCAAGAAGAAACTCATAACTATGAAATCTATTGACTCGAGAGAGAGAAAAAGGCAATAATAACAATGATGGATAGTAAGATGCATTATGGGATGAACTTCCTTTTAACATTTTTGGTGAAGGGGATGGTGAATAGAAACTTGTGCAAAGTAGACCTTACACATTTCCTAATATTTCAAAGATTAGGAAGAGTTTCCACAAGTGAAGTACACCTTAACCCTTCCACCCCATGCCCTTATACCCATATAACAATATGCATTGGTAGCCCTATAGCATAAATATTTTATGTTAACTTGCTATGCTTTTTGTGCACTTTATTTTACTCTTTTATGCATGTAGCCTAAGTTTTTACTTTTATTTGAATTTTTATTTATTAGAGACTTTTTCTTTCTTTACTTTTGCACATGTTGTAAATTTAAAAGTCCTATAAAAATATTAGAACTAGTAAACCCATAAAAAAATTAAAATAGAAAATCATCAAAAATACAAGTTTCGTTTTAATGATGATCCACCATGGTCTAAAACTAGTAAAAGCCCAAGGCCCACCATAGCCTAAAACTATCAAAACCGAAGACCTGCTATGGCCTAAAACTAGCAAACCTACAACCTGCCAAGGGCGTAACTTAGCATTGCAGTTTGTTAAGACATTAAATTGGTGCTATAGTCTGCTATGACTTTAAACCTAGGTTGCAACTTGCCACAATCTTAAAGTGGTGATAAAAATTTATGGCAATGCATAATCTTATACTCTAACCATAGTGTAAATAGCCAATGTAGCCATCAGTAGCATAGCCTTGCTTACAATATTTATAACCTTAAAACCTTAAAAAAGTAAAGCCATCAACAACATATGTAGCCAAAACTAAAATTGAAACTTAAAATTTAAAACATTTAAAATATATATATAGCTATAACCACATTATATGGCATAAATATTAAAACAATAAACTAGAAGTGTCAAAATGTCTACAACATAAGCATTGGCCAACATAAGCCATACAACATCCAACATGAAATAAAATAAATCAAAAATCATTAACAAAAGTTATTACATCATGCATCTAGTGGTGCCAAGGGGGAATTTTAATGGGAAGAAGGTGGTGAACCATCATCATCATCATTCCCTACACTACTAGGATCGTTGACATCATATGGTACCTATGATATGATAACATACAACTAATTAATAGCCAATATAACCAAAACCATGACATAAACAAATGCAAAACAAAAAATTAAAAGATAAATCATAAGAGCTATAAAACCTATGAGGAATCCATCTCTATAAACTCTTCGGGAAGATGGTGAATCCAATCTTCAAATGTTGGAGAATTTGATCTTCTTCCATGTTGGCTCAGTCAGTATCCCCAAAATTGATGCTTGTGAAGATATTAGTCTTGTCTATACTTGTCCATGATGGTGGATCCCACAAGACCATAGCTATAGAGACCTCATCTATAGCTATAGTGATCTGAGAGGTTGAAAGCACTCTTAGCCTAAATGCCCTTGATAAACAAATTCCTCTTCTACCATTTGGTCATCTTCCTATTTAGCCACTTTAGGTATGCCTCTAGATCAACCTTATACTACCACTTGTAATCCTTTTATGTCTTACCCCACTGTAGGATCCAAGTATTGTAATCCTTTCAATCCTATGCCTTTCGAGAGATTAAGTCAATTTTCATTTGCTACTCTTGCAACTCCCACTAGAGGGAAACCTTGTCTTGGATGGTGTGCCAGTAGCAAGCCCATGTGATCTCCTTGGTTTGTAAGGTCCCTAAGTTAGCCACTTAGGCTTCCACAAAGGCTTTACATTCCTCAAGATCCTAGATCCTTTTGGCTTACCTTTTATTTTCCTCCTTCAAGGTCATAACCTATTATCATAGGGATTCATTGGACCTTTAAATCTCCCATGAAGATTTTGCTCATGAAACCACAAGATCAGTGACAATTTCATACAACTTCAAGGGGACATGTGGGGTGTTAAGAGGAAGCTTAGGTAAGGAGTTAAACTCCTTCTCTTGGGCCATATCCCATGTAATTTATGACACTAATAACAACAAAAATATAACCATAAACATAGTATAAAAAAGAAAGTATCCATAACATAAAAGATAACTTGTAGAAAAACATAGTCCTTAGCAATCTTGGGTGAAACTTGTTGCAACTAACCAATGATGTCCTCTAATATTTTGTGCATGAATTCTATCTTGCTTGGGACCTCTACGCATGGTTTCATGCAAAACATGGATGTAGAGGCCCTTAATTGTGGCTCAAGAACTATCATACACATGACAATCATCAGATAGTAAGAACTAAACCATGGGTAATAACAAGCAAAGCATAGGCATACCTAGATCCTCACCCTCATCATCATCATCATTAGGTATGTTAGTCAAAGGCTCCTTAGGTAGTGGCTCCACAAACAAGGCATCTATATTATCCATATCTTGTTGCAAGAGTGCCTCCTCTATACACATTTGTTCCTCCTCTACCATTGCCACTCTTTCCTTGCACATCTATGTGCCTCCTTTGCTTGTCTTTGTTCCTCTTTTGTAGTGGTAGCTTGGGCTACTAAGTTCCACCACTATCTTGTAGCCATAGCCCATTAGACAAGTTAGTAAGTATAGCCATAGGTCAAAACATAGCCAAGATCATTAAGAGCATAGTTAAAGCATACATGTGACTACTTGATCTAACTGTGGGATGTTAAAGATGATCTTTTTTTTAGATGGTGGCTTTGATGCTGGTGATGCTTTCTCTCCTAGCCATTTTAAACTAGCCTTGTCTACCTCATTAGCTTTAGCATGTAATTGTTGAGCTCTCTGGATGTTCACTGAGAATGTAAGAGGCACCTCCCCCATGTTGTCAAGGGATTCACACTGACTAACACCAAGGTTCTTACTGATCATAGAAAATGAATCTTTCATGTCCTCTAGTGGGTTCTAATCTTGCATAGTTGTATAAAGATGTTTTATCCAAGGCTTGAACAACTATTTTGGGTCCTGCTACGTCCATGAAGCATTCCTTCTCACCACCCAGAATTTGGTGAGCCTCTTTAGATAACCTAAAAAAAATGCATAGTGGATGTGGAATATTTAGAGGGGTCCTCACAAAGTTTGGGGATTTCCTGCTTGATTCTCATAGCCAAGGAAGAAGCCCAATTAAAAGGAGTACCCTCCTTCAAGACCTTCTTGAAGGTCCATCCCTATGCAATACTAATTAATTTCTTTTTTGAAAAAAATTTAGGAAAGGCCTAACACTTGAACAAGGGATAGGACTTCCATGTGTTAGGGTCTATGAAGCTATCAAAAGAAATTCTAGAGTGGCCCTTGTTAGCACCAAACCACTTCTTAACTTCTACACAATGGTTAGCCTCCTTCATTGATTTGGTGGCAACTAGTGTCCTGTTAGTGAGAACACCAAACAAGTCATGAAAGGTGGACTCATTGATGGTAATGACAATTGGTATGCCTCACACTAAGGTGCAAAACACATTAGCTCCTACATCAAAGAAGTCAATGACATTCAACATCTCCACATAAGGGACAATAGGGCCAGGTACGATGAAGATCTTGAGAAAACTTGAATGCATAATGTTTTTCTAAATGTTTTTAGATACCTTACCCCTCAACCACTCCTATGCTAGATCCACCTCATTGAAATTTAGGATGAGAGTATTTGCAGAATGCCTAGTCAGGGGTATAGTGACATTAGCATAAGTGGAAGGTCTAGCAAGTCAGAAATAGGTGCTTAGCATCAGTATAGCTACGTTTAGACTATAGAATCACTTAAGATTCAAATAGTCATAAAACCTTAGGTATAACATAGAAAATCATCATTTTCCATCTTTCTTCTTCCTAATTAGTGAAGCTTATGTAGGGCTCTCAACAATGATGCCCATATCTCTAATTTCCTTAGGAGCTACCCACCAACTATTTCTTGTTTTGGTAGCCACACACTTATTGTAAACAAGGTCAAATATGGTAGGGTATTCATGAAAGTCCCTCCTTAGCTATTCAAAAGTGACATGTATGATCTTGGGGCCTTTGGTGAATTCGCTCAATGTGGTATGGGCTACCACAAAGGTGTGATCATTCTTGATCAAGACATGATCATTAACCTTGTACCTATAAGATGTGTGTGAAGCCAACAAGTTGGAAAATATGATCTAATTAAATAAAGCCAAAGCATTAAAACTTATAATAGTCATGCTTACCCTCATAGTTGGTACATGGTGCCTGGAAGATTTTGGAATAGTGAGTGGGCTCTTTGTGCCACCATTAGAGTATTATTAATGTTGTACCAAGAATACTCTGGCAACTTCTAGATGTTTGAAAGGTAGCATGCATAAATGGTATCCTTTGTCTCCATTGACTCTCTTGCTACTCAAGTCTCTAGATCATCAATTATGAACCAAGTACCTAGATGCATAGACCTAGGCAATAGGGTCTCCACTATTACCCTAGCCATCTTTGTAGAAAAGTATTACTAGATCATAACACTTCTATGGAAGGTAGGTAGGGAATTCCCTTACCCTCAAATGGAACCATAGTGATCCATTCTTTAGATCCATGTTAGGTAGAGGGGTGTTGGCCTTCGGTTGGTTGATACAACATAAGATGCCTACTAACTCAACCAAGATGAGTACAAGCTTTATTAGCACCATGTATGAGGAAAATATATGCATCTTTAACATAATGTTTTAATCCTTATGATTTTCTTATGAATTTCATAAAACACCTTAGTTAGGAATGAAATTAGGCCTTGTAAAAATTCTCTAAAGTGCTTATCAAAATTTGTTTAGAAATTTGACAACAACCAATTTAGAACCTCCATATCCATTAAACCAGTATAGCCAAAATATTCTAGCCTAAACATCATAGCCAAAATTATTCCTTAGTCCAAACCATCCATTAAGTGAGAAATAAATTAAAACCTAGAAAAAATGGCCACAAGAAAAAGCATGCTAAAATATTAAAAATATCTATTTCTCATGAAACCAACTTTAGAACATAGTTTACATCTTTAGGCATTCCCAAGGGCATGAAATCTAGTAAGAGAAATCTCTAACTATGTTAATAACATCCATCTTCAAGGGGTAAACTACTATAACCAAAATTAAGTGTAGTTGACATAGCCGTAGTTAAAAAATCATAAAATTTTCCTCAAAGCTTTGCTTTCAATGATTCTACCATTGAAGAATCATAAAATCACAAGATTTTCAGCCATAGCTAGCACAAACAAAAAAATACATAACTAATTTCACATGAGCCATAACCAGATTTGCACAACCGTAGCCATCAACATACACCCTATTCTACATAGGGTTGGTGAAAAATTCACCAAAAATTCATTTCAGCACTTAACAAGTTGATTCTACATCATTGGAAAGCTTAAACCAAGCACTACATACAGAAACTTAGAAAAAAAATTAAAGCCCTTGTCATTTATTTGGTATAATGTTGTAAATTTGGATGAAAATATGAAAAATGGTGAAAACTCTAAGTACACAACCTAATTGAAATAGCTATAACTTCATTGTTGTGAATCTAAATTAGATGAGGTCATAACCAATGCAAAGCTTTAAAATAATCCTAAAAATAAATAACCTTATATTTTTCCAACATTTATCCATTTTCTTAATAAAAAATTCATAGCTTTACTTGCTTTTTTCATCAAAAAAGTATCTAAAAACACAAATTTCATAAAACCTAATTTAATTTTGCCATGAATTGAAGCGTAACCACTAGAAAAAAACTTAAAAAAATGTAAAAAAACATCATAATAGGAGGTATGATTTTTTTAGAATTTAATTTTAGCAAAATTATCGGTCTAGACCTAACAAAAATAGATCCACTCCCAATATATTTAGAAAAAGCACATAAAAAAAGCAAGCCTATTTTAAAAATCAAATCTACCAAAGCTTGGGCAGAAAAATAACCCTAGATCTCTGTATAAATGACAAAAATATGAGGTAAAAATTCATCAAAATTCAACTTGATCAACCTCCTTTATATAGATATGAATAAAATGATCCTATCCTAGATAGAAAAGCACAGAAATGTTGGGAAATTGAAAAAATGGTTAGAGATGACCTACCTTGGAGTGAGTGAGGAAGACGCTTGAATTGAAATAGGCCTTGGTAGCTTGAAGATGTTTTGAGCAACCTCATTTTCCTTTTGGAGCCTTTAGTTCTTGCTTAATCCTTCACAATTTTTCATCAGGGTTGCACCAACACTATAGAAGCTTGGAAACTAAAGAGATAAGGATTTTACATTTTTTGGAAGGAATTTTTGGTGCTTCAATGTTGATGGAAGATGGAATATGTAGTAATAAACTCTCCTATAGCTCTACTCCAATATTTTAGGTGTGGAATGAGAAGTGTGGTTGGTGTTTTAAGCAAATTAACAATAAAAATGAAGCTTAAACCTAAACACTTCCACTCTAATCCCCATTGTCAATTTTTGTGAATTGGAACTCAAAGTGCACTAAAGTGTAAGAGGGAAAAATTATTCTCTGCAATGAGAGTCGAAGGGAAAATAACACTTCTACTTAATCTTTTATGTTCTAGGCTATGGGCTCCACCATACGGCTTCACACATGGTGCTTTTAGACTAAAAACTCCATCAACACTAGGGCTTTGAGCTCTTAAATGCTTGATACCATGTTTAAGACTTGACCCCCATGAATTCACACTAGGTGGCATGGATCTAGCATGGATGCATGCTTCCCACATTCTAAAACCTTAAAAAGCTAACTTCCTTGCAATTTTTGGCAATTGTGACCTAATCAAGATCTAATAGGGGATTAGATCTAGTCAAAACTTGGTATTATGGGCTTTCACACTAGGGAAGCATAGCCTAGCATGGAGCAAGGGGGGTAACACCTATTCCTACCCTCATAGTGCCTATTTAACCCAGATCTAAATTTTGGAGTGGGTCCACATGACCTAGAACCCCTCAAATGGCTTGTAGTAGCCCTAAAACCTCATCAAACATAGTTGAAAGTGCATGAAACCTTTGTACTTATTTGATCCACATGGAGCTCATGTGGAGGCTTAGGAGTTATGATGTAAAATCCTTCTCTAAGTCCTAAGTGACCATAAATGTTACCTTGATAGCCCCTATGCTTTCCCATGACCTTTGATAGTTTACAATAGTGGAATTTCAAGTTAATTTTCATCCTTAAAGCTTCTCCTTGATAGTGAACCATCCTCTCCATGCTAGCTAGTGTGAAGCTAGCATGTATGCTCTAGGAATGTGTAGTATAACCTTCTCTATAGCCATAAACAACCTAATGACCTACCATAGTAACCTCTAGACCCTACTAAAATCTCTTAGAGCCTTCAAACATCACAAAACTAATAAAAAATGATAAAAAATTCATCACTTCCTCACTTCCACACTAAGGACACCCTACCTAGTGTGGAGAAAGAGGGTTCACTACATGGATAGATAGGATCCTTCAAACTGATCAATTTCAACATCAAATCATGACCCTCAACCCTATACACACTTGGTAGCTTCAAAACAATGTCGAAACTTGTCAAAAGTAGCTCAAATTGTGACTCTAAGTTCATCTATAGTAGGGGGAGATCCTATTGAAATTGGCTAGCATGGAGCTAGTGTGGATGAAGGGGGAGATAGCCAAAAATCTCCAAATTTACCTCCAAATGGACTTCTATTGACAACCCAACCTTCCCAAAGGATTTGGTAGTTGATACCTGTCAAAAATGATCATTTTTCATGAGTGTCTTGGCCCCAATGCTAAGAACCCCTCTCTTTCACACTAGACAGTGTGGAGCTATCATGGATGTAGTTTGGAAGGTCCATTAGAGGTCATAGATGCATCAAAATAATGTGAAACTGACCTAAACTTGTGTTACAACATTGTCCTCATACTTAGGAGTGCCAAACTTCAGAAATTCAGTCCAAAATATTCATAAATCAACCTCCTAAGGTCTTCTTCGTTGATTCCATGCCAACTAGTGTGGAACTAAAAGGACAAGCTATAAAAGCATTAAGAGACCCTCAAAATTGCTAAGTTTTGATCATAGGCTCTAATCATCAACATCAATGACCCTGGGAATGGACATTCATAGCAAAAATTGATTGAAAAAAATTTAAAACTACTTCCCTCTAGTCTTCTACATTGGTTCCATGCTAGCCAGCATGCAGCCAACATGGAACAAGGCGGGAAAACTCCAAAACTACCTATAAACCTTTAAAGTTGGCAAATTCTAACCCTTAGCCTTAGCCATGAACACCAGTGACTATAGAAACACACATGCATGATCAAAACCTATTGAAAAGTGCAAAAAATCCATTCCTTAAGGTATTCCACACTAGATCCACATTAGCCAATGTGGAGCCAAGGTGGATCCAAGTGGGATGACTTATAAAACCACTTAGGAATCCTAGAAATCACTAAATTTTGACTCTAAAGCCTAACCTTTGACACTAGCAACCATGGGGGATAACTTTCATGGTTGATTATGGTCAAAACTAGCCTAGATTTTGGATTTATGATCTATCCATGTTGGGCATCCCTTCTTCCATGTTGTCCAGTGTGGATCTAGTGTGAAAGAATTGGTTTTCCCCTTTCAATAGCAAGTGGAAACTCTTAGAGATTAAAAACCTACATTAGCGAAGCCTAGGACCTCATAGACCTAAAATTGCATTATTTTGACATCATTTTAGCCCTTAAAATTCATCAAATCTCATCCTCCATACTAGATCAACCCCCTACACCCCCAAACATGGATCAAGGCGTGTGTAACCTTGAATGGCCTCAAAAAACCTACAAACATGACTAGAAACTGGGTTGATTTTCTCTCCATATCATCCTAAGACAAAAAGCAAAAGTTCCTCTTCTACTTTATGCTAGCTCCATGCTAGCTAATGTGGATCCAACATGGAGACTACTTCAAACTTGCTTTAACACTGAAAACCTCATATAAATGGCCTAAAATTGTAGTTAAGAGATGCATAACTACTAGTTCTTGGTTCAAGCTATCCATGCAACCCTGCTTGATCTTATTTTAGCCTATATTAAAATCCTCTATGCTAAGCCCTTCCTATCCACATTGGTTAGTGTGGAGATAGGGGGATGTAACTTTAAGGACTACCTTTGACCTTTCTTGACCTTTAAAAAGATTAGTTTTGATCGATTTGGCCTTACATTTCCTTGGGAATGCCCTAGAATCCCAATCTTAATCTTTTTGATGCCATGCAACATGTTTTTCATGGTCTCCATATCGGCCAATGTGAAACCAACATGGAAGACACTTTAAGGCTTAAAAGGGGGTTGGGGGTGGGGGGGTCCCAAAGACTTAAATAGGTGTCAAAATTGGTCTATAATCTTTCCCAGTTAACTATGCTAACATACAAGCCACTAAGAGTTGAAAACTAGTTAATAGAAGCCTTGAAAATCCTCTAGATATTTCATCCACACTAGGGGTCATCCCTTCCATGTTGACCAACGTGGAAACAAGGGGGATCCAACATAAAAGCCTTTAAACCCTTGATTTTTAGGCACAAATAGCCTAGATATAGCTTTAGTTGATGCCCAAACTAGTCCATGACCTTTGTAGACTCAATCCATTGCTTGCTAAGGCTTAAAATTGTAGAATCTAATCCTTTTGTACTATGTTTTGACTAAGATTCACCACATGTATCCCACTTTTCCTTGTTTGAACTTGTCTTATCATATCATGATCTATTATGCATTGTTGACATTATGTAACCTCACTACTACTAACTATCTCAATATGTCAGTCCTTTGTTCTCTACACTATAGCCTTTTCTGGCTTTGTTTAGCCCTTGATTAGTATTGGATGATGGGGTTTACCTCCCATAACCACCATTTAACACCATGTGACCATGGATTACTATGGTCTTAAACTAGCATCATGGCCCACTATGGCCTTAAACTATCATCATGGCTAGCTAAGGCCTACAACTGGAAAAACCATGGCCTTGGTCATGTGTAGCCTTATTTCTTGTACTTCCCTTTGTTTGATCTTTATTTGTTCCTTATTGTAATTTGTTTGCTTATTTTTACCCTATTCATAGACTTGGATGACCTTGTTTTCATTATAATAGCATGTATTTGCATAATTTTATAGCATTTTAGAATTTTTCATTACTTTTACCTAGGTTCCACTTAATATGCTTTTGGTTGACATGCAGGATTAAAGTATGAGTACCTAGAAGCATATCAATTTCCATTTGTGCCTACATGGCTCCCATGGAAATATAAAATAGTATTTCAATTTTAATTTTTTGGATCTTGAGCTTGAGAGTCTTGTCAACCATCTAGCCTCTATTGAAAAGCCTCTAGGATGGCCTAAAAACCTAGTTAAAACCCTTGGCCTTGAGGTTGGTAACATAACTAAATAATCTCTAGTTAAGATTCTTTTCATGACACACAATGATGAGGAGAAAACCATTAAACTACAATCCTCACTAGAATGTCAATAGGCTCAAAACATCACCAAAGTCTTACAACACACCATTACAGCCTTCACCTAGTCATATGAAGATATGCCAAGTCTAAAACCATGCCTAGTACAACAGAACATTATACTTGATCCTAGCATTAGACTAGTTAAGTAAAAGGTGTGTAAAATTAAAGTTGACTTGGCCTTAGTAGTTCATGATAAGATCTCAAAACACTATCAAGTAGGTTTCATCCAAGCTATTGACTACATAGAATGGGTGTCCAACATAGTGATAGTCCCCAAGAAAAATGGAAGTATTTTTATTTGCACCGATTTCCAAGGCCTAAATAAGTGAGTAGTAAGGATGAATTTCCTTTGCCTAGTATTGATAAACTCATTGATACTATAGCTAGGCATGCCTTATTATCCTTTATGGATGGGTTCTTGAGATACAACCAAATTAGGATCAACCTAGAGCATGAACTTAGCATGACCTTCATGACCCCTTGGAGTACCTTTTGATATACTATGATGCCCTTTAATCTTAAGAATAAGGGTGTAGCATATCAATGATCCATGACCTATATCTTTAGTGATTACATGCTATATTTTCTCAATGATTATGTGGATGATATATCCATTAAGTTGAAAGTGGCCAATGACCATGATAATAACCTAGATCTTATGCTTAAATGATGCCCCAAGTATGAGCTTAGGCTTAATCCTAAGAAGTGTGTCTTTTGTATCAAGACTGATAAGATGCTTGGATTTGTATCTAAAATAGGGATACATGTCAATCATAATAAGATTAAAGAAATATCCAAATTAGTAGAACCTAGAGATCTTAAGAAGCTTTGCAAACTACAAGAAAAATTGCAATTTATTCATAGGTTTATTTATAGGATTATAGATAAGTTACAACCCATGAAACACTTGCTTAGGAAATTAGTTTAGTATGAATAGGCAGCTCAATGCCTAGAGGCCTTTGAAAACCTTAAGTAATAGTTAACACAATTACCAATATTCTATCCTCTGCAAGAGGGTAAACTATTTTACATCTACCTTGCTATCTCCAACACGTCTATTGCCTTTCTACTCTATCAAAAGCATGATAATGAAGTAGAGATACCTATATACTACCTTAGCCATGCATTAATTGCCCATGAGACTTGATACATTGAAGTGGAAAAGTATTGTCTAACACAAGTCTTCTCATTGAAGAAGTGGAGACACTACCTCTTTAGAAGCCAAGTTAATGTCATTTGCATAGATAATGTGCTTAGAGCCATTATGAACAACATATATGAAAGTAGCCATATAGCCCTATGGAAATCCATAACCAAGGTGTTTGACCTTCATTACATCTCTCAATCCTCAATGAAAGGTCAAGCTATAGCCATACAACTCACTATTTTACCTATTGATGATCAAAAACCATAGATCTTGAATTATCTAATGAGCATATTAATGTTGTTAGCAAAATGTTGAAGGGTTATGAGGTATTCATGCACTTTGATAGTGATCCAATTGTCCATAGGACCAATTTTAGCCATCATAACTATTCCATTTGGTGAAATCTAATCCTCCACCTATCATTTTAAGTTTCCATGCACCAACAACATAGTGGAGTATGTGGGTTTGATTAGAGGGATGACAGTAGCTTGTGTTCTAGGAATCAAGCAATTAATGATCAAAGATGATTCCCAATAAGTGGTAAACCAAGTAACTAAGGTTTATGCATGTAAAGCCAAACATTTACAACCTTACTGTTACCTAGGGAACCAATTTTTACAACAATTTACAAATGTTGATATTCAACACATACCTCAAAATAAAAATGCCATAGGTAATGCAATCTCAATGTTAGCCCTTAGTGTAATGCCAAATGTGTTTAGTAAGTTTTCCACATTACCTGTAGACTATGCTATTCCCATCACATAGAGCGCTAAGGATGTCTTTGTGGTCATAGCTCATATTGCTCCTACTAGTGAGTGGTATGACTATACCACATTTTACTTTATGCATGGTTAATCCTCAGAAGGTCCAACTGCTACTCAAAAGGATGTTGAACATAAATGGTAAAAATAGTATGTCATTATAGGTAATAATACATTATGTTGATGGTCCTATGATAACATATTGCTAAAGTGCTTAGGTAAAACTGAAGGTAGAATAGTCCTAGAGTAGGTTCATGATAGTGTTTGTGGGGGACATATAGGACCTAGAGCTATGGCCGCTAAAATTAGAAAGTTAGGCTACTATTGGCCCTATATTGAAAGAAAATATTTGCATAAGGTTAAGCACTATGACATGTGCCAAAGGCATAGAAACCTCATACACATACCACCAATTGAATGGCATACCACTTAGATAACTTGGCCATTTCAATGATGGGGCCTAAACATCATTAGATTTATAATGCCCAAGACTTTTGAATGACATAGCTTCATCATCATTGTAACCAAATACTTTACTAACTGGATTGAAGTTATTCCCCTAAGGAAGAATATTTTTGAAGAAGTTTATAAATTCATCCTAGATAACATTGTAGCCTGTTTTGACATACCCATGATCATAGTTATAGATAATGAACCATATCTTAGCAGCTAAGAAACAAATGATTTCTATCATGACCTAGGCATTTAGAATTCTTTCTTGTCACCTTATTACCCTTAAGCCAATGGACAAGTGAAAGCATGTAGAAAAGCTATCATCAACTTGCTCAAGAAGATGCTTAATAATAGGAAAAGTAAATGGCATGAGTAGCTTGTTCATGCACTTTGGGCCTATCATACAACTTTGTTGGCACATTTCAAGCCATTTCATGGAGTAGGAGTTTCAGTCTATTTAAATAGAAGGTAAAGAGAATAAAAATAAAATAAAATATGTGTAAAAATTTGGATGAGTTATACGGTGATGAAACACATATTTTATTTTTAACCTTATACATTGGGCAAAGAGTGTAATATTAATATTTCGGCACATTACATGATGCCTATCAGGAAAGGTTATAATTCAACCAGTTATGGGCTTAGAAATGGTTCAGCAGTGGTGGTGGATGCGTGGATATACATGGCTTTGTTATACAAGCATATTGACAATGAGAATTAACCAAGAATGGGGTCGGTCCTGCTTTTACAAATTCAAATTAAAGTCAATAAACAGAGAAAATTGGATTCTGTAGTAAGAAGAAATAGTGTACAGCATTGAATACTTTCAGAAACAGAGGCACATCTTGTGATATAATATGGCATAGTCCAGGCATTGGAAAAACGTTTTTGGAAGTGAAAAAAAATGGTACACTTACTCTCAAAAGCAACGTGGTGGTTCTTATCAATACGGAAACCAAAAAAATTTATGCTTGCTGATAAAAATTTTGCCAAGAACCGCCAGGGATAACTTCATATTCCTCTTTGGAATTTTGTCAAATGCTTGCCACACAGGGTTTCATTTTTCTGTTTTCACAGTAAGCCTAATTTCTTGGCCAGAGCATGTAACAATAAGTAGTTTAGTAGTTTTTGGAGTAACAGGTTACATCAAAATAAACGGAACAGGGCTAAAACACAGGCGGTTACCATGCTTGCACTTGTGCCTGCAGTTATCGACGATTATTGGCAAAAAGAAACAAAAAAAAACACAAATGCTGAGCGCTTCCAAGGACACAGAAGGTGTCTGTTTTGTTCACCGAAGACAGGTGGTAACCGCTGATGCACTCACACCGTTGGCACTTAACACGCCAGACTTGAATGCAGCCCACATGTAGAAGTAGGTCATAATCACTGAGGGTTTGCAGTTCCAATCCATTTAACTACTGATATAGGAGAAATAGCAACTGTTTTCGAGCCATGCGTGGGAGTGGTTCCAACTGCCATTGTATTTTTGGGAGGTCTAGTGAGCGAGATGAGTTCAGTGGAGTGGAGCATAAGCTGCAGAGATGGGTTGCATGCAGGAGAAGCCATTGGGCAACTAGTTTAACTATAAACTGCATCCTCCACAATATCTCAGTTAACGTTGGAAAATTATTTACTTTTGAAATGTATATTTTCTTTCATCAGTGATAGCTTAAATTAATTTTATATTCAATTATATTATTTGTGAAAATGAAATGTTTCTAAAGCCTCAACTTAACAAGATGAACATTGGATATAAATGTTGGATACCTACCTCTATATTAAGATATATTCAAAGACAAAAATTCTTTGGATATTTACCCAATATCATACCTGAAGTAGACACTTATCAGCTACAGATTTTTTTATCTATATGATGGTTACAACCACCCAATATTTTTGTAACTTACCTAACTTGTTGGGCAAGTAATCTCCTAATTGGTT
>MNCI01018006.1:0-35925 GCA_015680685.1 Gnetum montanum | reverse complement strand
GGGGGAATCACTTGGAAGATTTTTGGAGGTCTCATACATACTTTGTAAGGCTACTAGTTAGCGCTTGGGCTCTCACTTGAAGATACACTTTGGGGTCTTGAGAAGGGCTTTGTAAGGAAGAAAATGTGAACGATTGCTTGTAAGATGGCTTGCTAGAGAAAAGATTTCAGCCTCTTTGTCATAGTCTTGTGAGTTATGTATTTCATTTTTTATTTTGTTTAAATTGCTTAGCTAGTGGTTTAGATAGTATCATCCTTGGCAAGTAATTTTGGGATTTTTAGATTGCTCTTACTGTTCTTGTTGCCCGATAGAAATTTCTATTAAAATTTTTCCATAGAAGCACTTGTGTTTAAAAGCCTTAAGAGCATTTTAGTAGTAAATTTTGTTATTGTGCAACGTGTGGGAACTGCTATTGGGATTGTTGTAAGAGAGCCTCTGTTTGTAGTCACGTCGTTGAACAATTCAGTAGTCGAGAGGGTTCAGAAAATCTTTGGTATTTTGATGGGACCAGAATAGCTTCTTTTTATCTTTAAAGTGAATTCCCGTGGTATTTCAATCAGAAATTGTCAAGTCTTTTAAAGGTTCTGTTTGAATGCAATCGTTGACATCTATTATCTAGTCAAAATGGAGTCTCGTACGTGGTAGTTTACGCAGCAATTTTTGGTAGCATAATAGGATTGTCTTGAAGATATTGCTTGTTTGAGCCTTGGAAGTTTGAACAATTCGTAGATATTGAATTTGGGATAGCTTTATTGCGAAGTGTTTACTCGTGTCATTTTACCTTGTTTAAATATTTGAGGTCTACACAAATCTGCTTTCTTTTCTTTTCTGCTTATTTCCATCGAATCTTGCTCTATTTCTAGTTTTCTTGTGGAACTATCTCTTTCTCTGGGGAAAATTAGGAGTAGATTGCGGAGTTGTGCTCAAATGTTTTTGCAAAATTTTATTTGTTACAAGTAGGTATTATAAGGACCGCGTAGACTAGGCAGTTGAACAAAATAGGAAATTTTCAACAACTCACAGTACTTGGCAAAGTTGGCTGAATCTCTTTAAAGTAAGTCATTTGTAGTTTACACACAACGCAATCGTTACATTTCTCACAACCGCACGCCGCAACAGCACACACACAT
Organism: Gnetum montanum; assembly: GCA_015680685.1. Classification (NCBI taxonomy): domain Eukaryota; kingdom Viridiplantae; phylum Streptophyta; class Gnetopsida; order Gnetales; family Gnetaceae; genus Gnetum; species Gnetum montanum. Next base: position 34,795 of record MNCI01018006.1, on the reverse strand, counting down.
ACTCACATTAACTACTGAGTTTATTTGGAGGTATCTAGGCCTTGGTGGTGCCAGAGACCAGCAGGCACCTAAATCCTGTTTGAGGACACTCGTTGGTAGTCATGTCCCAAACAGTCGCCCATAAACTTACCATATGATAATTGTTGTAAGACCTTATAGACCATTTTATGGTTCTAAATTTGTTTTACCTCCTGAATTGCATGTACCATTTCATTGAGTAGCTCTATCTAACTTCATCAACAATAAGAAGAGCAAGGAGTTCCTAATAGCAGACCTATACTCGATGGAGGGGTAGCATTTGTAAGTGCTTAGTCATGTTGAACAATATCAAGAGAGGGAAAAATAGTAGCACCACCATAACTTGATCAAGCATAAGAGCAAGGAAGGTGACTTGGTCCTTAAAACCATCTAGAAGCATGTAGATAAATTCTCAGCTAGCTAGGAATGGCCCTTCCTCATCATCAAGTCCTACAACAATAAAGCATTTAGGATAGTTGATATGAATGGAAATGAGTTGGCCAATCCAATAAACCATTACTACCTAAAGCCTTATTACATATGAGCTACATGTAGCCTACAGTAGCCATGACATCAACAATCATCAATAAGTGAGCTTACTTTACTATGGCCTACTAACATCTTAAACTAGCAATATGACTTACCAAGGCCTTAAACTGGTGCCATGGTTCTCTATGAACATAAATTGGTACTATGGCCTGCCAAGTTCTTAAAATGGTACCATTTCCCACCATGACCTTAAACTGGCAACATTGGTAACTTAGGTAGCTTGGTTTTTATCATACTATGTGGCCTGCATGCATTGTAATGTTATGACATGCTCTATTTACTTAGTTTTCTTGTCCTCTTGGAGTTGTATTTATAGGATGAAGCATAGAGCCATTGCAAGGTTGCAATTCATTATGAAAACAAGCCACTACATGATCTTGATGTGCAAGATTTGGTGAGTTTGTCCTACTTTGCCAATAGTGCTTGTAGCATTACCCTCCATCTAACACCACTCCTTGAGCCCAACCTCATAACCTCATTATAGCCTTCCATACCTTGGAAAACAATGTTGACCTATGTTTGCCACTCATACACTATGGCCATATGATATCTCTTTACCATCCTTTATCCTCAAGTCTGCTTGAATGTAACACAACTTATTCAGTGGGAAAATGATTAAGTCCATTGAACGCAACTAGTTAAATGGGAAAANATATAGCCATGATGAAAACACTTGGAATGCATTGTTAGCCTTCATGACCATCTCCCTAATAACCATTACCACCATCTCATCATATCCTTTTCCCACCATGACATGTGCCCTTCATCATGGTTCAACATGATTGGATCAAGTGTGAAGAGGGAATTTCGATGGTGAACCTATGATGGTGTTTTGTATTCTTTGTTGGTAGCTATCAGATCAATCCTCTATACATCAACATAAAGGGGCTAATGAAACATCACCAAATTTGCATGTTGTAACATTGATAACCCCATCTCATAAAACCCAAGGCTAAACTTCATTGTAAATGTGGAGATTATAATCCATAAGAGGAAATCTCACATATTTCATACTTTTGGGGCTGAAAATGCCCCATAAGTGGCCAAAGCCTCATTTCCAAAATGAAAAGTGTTACCTAGTGTCTATATTTAAGTTTCCCCCTGGGGGGTTGGGCGGGGGGGTGGGGGGGTGGCAGTGTTTCAAAAATGCCTTTTGGAATGTCAAAAATGACAATTTGATGGGTTTCATGGGTTCTATACATTTTCTACTCTGGAAGCACCAGCATGAGGGTAAATCTCACCTATGCCCAGTGTGAAGGGGTGTGGGTTACCTACTCATAGCATAGAAGCATCAAAATGAATGTGGATGAATGTAGGCATTGAACCTCACCTACCCCTAGCATAGAAGCAGAGTAATACTCAACATGGAGGGGTTTTACCTTCATCCCCAACATTGATCTGTCATCCCCTCCAATGTTGACACCTTCTCCCCAACATAGAAGCAACATGACCAATATTTTGATGTCACATCAACTCCAATAAAAATCCTATGATGCCAATCTGGGAGGTTAAAAACCTAGTGTGGAAGGAGCAAAGCCAATGTGGAAGGTGCATCCCATTACTATTTTTGGTAAATGGAATGACCATGGGGCATGAAATTTTCCATACATGGTAATCACCTTATATTCTAGGCATCTACACCCCTAAATGTGGCAAAAATTTACAACAATTTGCAGCCCAATTTGATAGTTTTTTTTAGCAAATTTGTAGTCCCAATCATGGCTAAAGACCTATAAAAACCAAAACCCCACATCATTCCAAGGTTCCACACTTTGACATTTCGAAGCGTTTGGCATTTTGGACATTCAAGAGCTCTTGCTACCTAGTACAAACACACCTTCTTGGGGCATGCTAGTGTAGAATCACTATAGCCTTGTTATCCCTATTACACCCCTCAGGATTTGTAAGCTTTTGATGTCAACACTACTCCCCTTGGATCTCCCAATCTTAGCATGGAGAATTTTGGCAACTCCAATCCTTCATATTTCTTAACTCTAGTAGTGACCAACATTGTACATTTTGAGTGGTAATAGAGGAGGCTCAACAACATCAAGATTGGCTAAGCTTCCATATGGTGAAGTGGATTCTATCGACTTCAATAGACTTAGAACCATTGTCAAAGTCAACCCCACTTTTCTCTCCTACAGGCACTTTTGTATATATCTCTAAACTCCTTTTTTATTTATTAAATAAAGTTTCTAGTTTCATTTGTTGTGTAATTTTTATTCATTTTGAGTTTTTTGATCTACATTTTTTACACTTTTCACAACCCCATTTTGCACCCCCTAAGTCCTTGGGTGATCTACAAGATTGACTAAGGCACCCTAAATCTTATTTTTCTTTGGAGGCCTTGAGGATTTGGGGTCAAGGCTATTTGTTACTATGAATCCTTGGCTTTCCAATAGCCAAGATTTTCAGTTGCTACATATAGATAACTCAAGAATTCAGGATGTGAAAAATATTAAACATTTGACCAACAAGAAGTCTCTTAGATTCTTCTTTGGAAAAATAAATATTATTAAGAAATTTATCCTAGAATTTATTGAGGTCACCAAACCCTTAATGTTTATGCTCAAGAAAGATGTTCATGTTAGAAAGACACCCAAATTAGAAAAATCCTTAGTGAAAATTTAAAAAACTATTCAAGAAACTCCATACTTAGCTAGACCTAAACTAAAAGAAGACTTCTAGTTATATGCTTTTGCTTCTAGAGATTCAATTGTTGTAGTTTAAACTTAGAAAAAGAATGGTCAAGATGAGCTAATTGAATTCTTTTTTTATCAACTTAAAGGTTATGAATTAAACTTTTTGGATTTAGAAAAACAAGCATATGCCATTATCAAGGCATTATTACTTTTTAAATATTATTTAGAGAGAGCTTTGGTTCATGTTATGCTAAAAGAGCTTGCCATTAAGTAGTTTCTGGCTCAAAATGAAATTGGCTTAAAATGAGAGAAATGCCTTATTAAGCTTCAAGGATTCAAATTTTCCTTAGAAATTTACAAACCAATTAAAGAAATGGAGTTAGCCAAAATAAAGGACAAAGAAGTGAAAGTTTGTTTAATAGATTCTCATAATGGAAACTAGTATGATGAAATCCTCAAGTTCTTTTTATCAAAGAAGGTCCAAGATAACTTAACTAAGAGCCAAAGAAGATCTTTTCTTAAATGGAAAAATATGTTCTTAGTAAGAGATTAGATGTTATAAAAAAAGGATTTTAGAGGGGTTCTATTAGAGTGTGCTTGCAATAATTAGATTGAGCCTATCTTAGAACTATTTCATGATCATACAAACTTGTTTTATGATTCCCTTAAATCTACTATGCAACACATATTGTCCTATGGATTTTATTGGTCTAGCATGTATTAAGATATTAGCCCAAGGATTCAACATTGTTATAAATGTTAGATTCATGGGCCAGAAATCAAGAAAGTCAATGCTCCTCTAAAAATAATCATTGTAGATAGGTCATTTTAGCTATGGGGTTTAGATTTTATTAGCATGATTATTCTTTCAAAAGTTAGACATAAATTCGTACTCATAGCTATTGACTATTTTACCAAATGGCTAGAAGAAAAGGCTTTAAAAAAGATTTCAATGTAAAATATAATGAGGTTCTTTGAAGATTAGATCCTAAGTTAGTTTGGTATGCCTGAAGTATTGATATTAGATAATGATCCTAAGTTTCAATCTGAAGAATTTATAAGATGGACTTTTGAGAAATCTATTTTTTTGTTTTCCTCATTAAACTACTACCCTCAAGGGAACAAATTTCCTCCACCAATAAGAAGTTAATTTCTTACATTAAAAGATTAATGGAAAGGAATCCTAGAAACTAGCATAACCAATTGCTATCCACTTTATGAATGGACCTTATTAGAATCCAGAAATCTATCAAAATATCACCTGATAATTTAGTTTATGAAATGGCAACAAAAATCACCAATAGAGTCATAATTTCAATAGCAAAATTCGTATTGAGATATAACAAAAAAAAGAGATAAAGATAGAAGTTTCGTAACTTTGCTTATAAAAAGAAAGGCTAAAATTGATAAGGCTAGAGATATCTTATTCAAAAATGCTTCCCAGATCAAAAGATGGTTCGATAAGAAAGCTTTGAAAAGGACATTCAGAGAGGAAGACCTCATTCTACTTTAGAGCAAAAGAAAGTGAAATGATCACAATAAGTTTTTCATCAAATGGATGAGCCGATTTTTATTCATATAACAAGTGTCAAATAACACCTACAAACTCTTCATGATGGATGGAACTAAATTGAGGTTCCAATTCAATTCCATCAATCTCAAGCACTACTTTGGACAATTACCCAATACTTAATGAAGCGAGAAATGGTTGAAGACTATAAATATGTAAATAGTGATCTATTTGATCTTAATAAGTAAGAATAGTGGAGAATTTAATAAATTCCTAAGCTAGTTGTTTGAGAGGTGGGAGATTGTTATATAACTTGGGCTATATAATGAGGGAAAAGGCAACTGGGGCTCAGGAAAGAAAGGTCTCAAGAACAGTCATAATGATCATTCTCTTTTCATCAAATGACTAACTTCTAGTTAGATAGGTTCTTGTATATACTCTACTTTGAATTTTAGGTTTCATAGGGATTTTTATAGTATCAAACCTTAATTTTGATAGGATTTTTTCCCAAAAAATATTTACTTTTTTTAAGCTTAGTCCTTGTACAAATTTCTAAAGGATTTTCAGTCTTATGTAAAAAATGTCATTTTATATTGACTCACAAGAATTAATGAGATCTTGTTTTAAGGAGCTTAGTATAATGTTCTTTAAAAGACAAAAGAGGGATAGGAAATGTTGTCAGATTTTAGCCATTTCATGGAGCAAGATCCAAGATAGTTTCACTAAATGATATGAATTATAAATAGCTCTTGATTTTAACATGGCTTTGTATTTACCCAAGAAAAGGGACTCTACTTTTCAAGAATATTCCAAGGCGTACAATTTACTAAATGGAAAGCTCAAGTCCTAATTATGGTTTCAAATCCCCAAAATTACAACTATGTTTTAAAGTGAAAGTTATAATATGAACAAAAGATTTAGAAATTAGGGATCTAAATTAATCTCAAAGGAAAGAGTTAAAGATTAATGGATTACAAGAAACACTAGATGGCATAGAAGTTTCTAGGTTTCTACAACATAGAAAAGCTCATAGGAAGATCCCTTATGTTGATCAAATGAGTTTATATTTAATGGAAATAGGTTTCAAATTAAAATTAGCATCAATACTGAATGATCTATCAATGTTAAAATTTATGTAAGTTAAGCTCCCACAAACATACACTCTATTTGCTAAGTTTGTTAGAGCTTAATGGCCAATTTCATACTAAGAGAGCTCCTTGATTCAAGAAGAAATGCTCACTCTCAACTGGAAAAAAGGGATTTTGATTTAGTAAAAGAAAGTTCCATTTTATGTTTAAATATTGACTAAATATTTTTGCTCTCAACGTGGCTCAACATTTTGCATGGATTTGAGCTTTGATCCTATCTTTACAGAAGTAGCACTTAGCTAAGTGGAGTAACACATTTTTGGTTGATTTGTGACATAGGCCAGAATAGGTTTACTCTAACTTGCTATTTGGAATAAATGGTATTTGCCTTAGTTTGCTAAGCCATGGAGAAAAGTAAAAATTGGCCAAAATAAGTTTATCTTGATTCACTATTCTACCAAAGTTGATTTCTACTAGTTTAGATGCACTACTAATCATAATTAGCATAACATGAATTTCTTCATGAAATGGTGTCCCATATTTGGTAGTAGCACATGACTTCTTTGGTATAATAATCAAAATGGGAAAAGTGAATGGTAATTTAGTATGTAGAATGGGGTAAATTAGTTGATTCCATTTCAAGCTAAGAAGTGACTCTACATACAAGTTCTACCATGTAAATCCTATATGGGTAAAAGGTGTCTTTAATAACAAGCTTTACAGGCCATGACATCACCCCACCACATTATCTTCATGCTATGTGACATGTAGAGCCCATTTGTAGATCTAGTTTCTACCTCTACAAAAGTTCTTTTCAATGTCAACAATGCCACTTTAGCTCTATCACATTAGCTACACCACATTAGTAGTTAACATGTTATCATTTATATAATAATTTGTAAGCTTGCATGAAGATGGAAAACTTATTTGCCACATCAGCAGAACATCAAGCATAGTGTTACATCAAAATTTGGCCATGTCAATTCTTAGAGGAGTCTTGTAGATACAAAACTAGTTCTACAAGGTATCTCTTTGACAGAGACAAGCTTATAGAATAAAATACAGCTGCATAAGAAAATTTCTACCACATCATCTTCATCCTATGATAAAAATTTCATAGTTCTAATATACATAGAGCCAAAGTTTAACATCATAAGAGGGATTTACCATGTTAGCTAATGTAAGATTTAACTTGGCTTCTCAAACAATCTTGACCTTGATAGTCACATCAACTTCTAGAAGGGCTTTGTAGAACCAAAAGTAAGAAATAACTCTTCCACATTAGCTTTGTCGATCAACAAGAAAAGCTTGTAGATTAAGAGAATTAGCTCTACAAAGAAGCTCTTCCATTTCAGCAAGTGCATTAGGCCTAACCCTCAATGCTAAGCACTCCCATGTTAGCATCTTACCACATTAGCATATAGGATCATTTTATAAAGCTGAATTTTAACTTTATGAAATAGCTTTGCCACATCAACATCACTACATTAGCTCTACCATGTCAACATGTAAAAGTAATTCATGGGGATGAAATTCGACCTTATGAAGTAGGTTTGCCATGTCATCTTCTCAAGTAAAGTCAAAACATAAGGAGATAAAATTCAGCCTTATGAATGCACCTTGTCACATTGGCCTTTGCATAACTGCAATATAACTTAGCAATTATCTTAAGTCATAAAGCCACATCAACGTGTAGAGTACCTTCCAAACATAGCTATAATTGTGTAGCTCATAAAAAATTGTTATACAAGTCATGTTAAACTTCAACTTGGGTCCACAATGGTACAAAATTTAACACAAATTCACACAAATTTGTACTACAACTTAGTGTATTATGGGTCCATGAACCAAATTTAAAATAAACTTTTGAATAAAATAGATTAAGGTAATTAAATTGCATTGAATGGTCCACTAAAAAATAGGATAAAGAATAGGGAATATGCTTTAAGAGGTAAAAGCAATATCAGATCTTAGAATAGAAAGTGCAAAGCCATGGTTTGAGCTTGGAGCCATCATAAGTAAGATAAGCCATAAGATAAAAGAAACTAAGAATTGAAGAGCTGATGGAAAGCCATTACTAGCCAATATAGCTAACAAAAACCATTGCTGGCCAATACAACATAATTTGCTAATGATAGTTAGTAGGATTATAGTTGAAGAGAAGAAAGCTTAGATTCATAATTGCACAGGATCTTCTTAGATGGAGTTAATGAATTCCATAATTGAATCAGTTATGGGAGAAACAAATGGAGTCAAATTCAATGAATCAAATACCTACAAATATGGAAATGTAGCTTAGTACTTTTTAGCAAAGGAGCTCTAGATTCAAAGAATGAGGAGAACTTATTAAGAGATATAGAAACTATCTAATGACTTGTAATCATGAAGAGAAATAAGAATTGGAAGAGCCTAAGAAGAAGTTTAATACCTAAGAATTAAATATAATGAACTAGGTTCACTTGAGATGTTGTAGTTATCAATTAAGAGCTCAATTTATTAACAAAATAGTTATCCAATTCCTTGTAACTATGTAAGGAAAACATGAAGTAACTATAGCTTTTATTTTCTAAAACAGTTGTAACTACTAGAGGCTAGTGTATAAAGGCTAGAGTAGATTTGATTAGAGGTACTAGTAGAAAGTATTGGAAAATATAGGAGTGATTTCTTGTATAATGGCCCTATAACTTCAAATATGATTCAGTTAATTTACTTATGTCTTGTGAGTTAACTCTTATTTCTCATCTTTATTTTAGTGTCTTAACTAGTGCTGAAAGTTTTATTATGCTTGGCATCTTGTTCTTGGAAGTGTTAGATTTCTTGATTGACTTAAAAATAACTTAAGTTTTATTTTCAAAGAATTTTCTTGTGTTGATAGTAGCCTTATTTTAAATTTCTTGTGTGAGCTAAAGGGTCTAACAAATATTTGATATTGTTGGTTGATTTAAAATAAATTTATTTTTCAAATTGTTTCCTCACATCAGTGAAACACCACTAATTTTGGGCTTCTACGATTCAACGATAGATTTGTGTAAGTGGCATAACTTGAGAAAACATTTTCTAAGTCTGGTGTCATGCTGTGCAACATAGACAGTGCAACACACTTGGAGTACTATGCAAAATTTTTCTAAGTCTGCCTACTATGCTCCCCAACATAGCTAGAGTAGCACATGCTTCCAAGGCCAGTTTGTACAAATGTCAAGCCAGAAGTAGTCAAGGGTCACTTGGGATGGACTAAATAGTTTGGAAAATTTTCTATATCCTAGGTTGTTAAGCTCACTACACTCCTTATATTGTATAGCTTGACACAGGTTCCAGTTAGTCTACCCAAGTTCCAGGCTAGGAGTTGTCAAAGGTACTCAACATGGAAAAAATAGTTCAACAAATTTTCTATCTTTTGCGCTTGTCACGCTTTGCTACGCTACACTGCGTAGATAGCATAACATAGGTTTTAGGGCCCAAATTTTTCTAAGTGTTGGACAAGAAGTTTGTCAAGCTATCTAGACATGGAAGATGCATTTGCCAATTTTTTGACTTTCAAGGCTGCCTATCCTACGTCACCCCCAGAATGTGGTTAGTATGCCAAGAAGAAACATTCTAAATTTTGGAAAAATTCATTAAAATGTGGGTGCTACACTCTATTACATTGTGCATCATAGATAGTGTGACAAGCCAAAATCTACAAAAATTTTCTAAGTGTTCATGCTACACTCCATCACGCTATGTAGTGTAGATAGCATGACACTTGGGAAATGCCTCTGAATTTCTCCAGAAGATCCCAGAACTCAACATCAACCTTCATTTCAGATTTGATGTATCTTCAGCAACCAATATTAGTAGTTTTCTTTATTTTTTCACCCCCTATTAATCCCCAAAATTGTCCCTATGCTTGATCCTACTTGGAAAGGGGGAATACATAGTCCCGAAGCATAGACTCCAAGATGCATTTGTTTTGGCATTGTTTGTAGGTACATGGTAGTTCCTTAGACTTTGGCACATGTAGTCCAGATAGTGTGATGATAGTTTGGTAGATTCTCAATTCCTATTCCTATCCTGTAGAACATTACACTTTGAGCATAACACTTTGAATGTAACATGTCAGTGTGACTTGTTCTCATCCATGCTATGTGGGACCTAGGCCAAGTGGAATCCAATCCATATCTCACATCAACCATAGCTCTATAAATACCATGATAATTAGCATTTTTGTGGTTGGTTGACAATTTTCAACTCACTCGAAGCATCAAGCATTAGAGCATTCTTAGCATCTTCATCACTCCCACACTTGAGAACTTGAGCTTGACACCTAGTTGAGTACTATGACCTAGTCTTTCTAACACCCACAAATCATGATAATTGTAAGCTTGATAGGTCTATCCTATTTTGTAGTTGCCAACATCATATTTACAATATCCCAAGAACTGTCACCGCACTGCCATGCTACTTTGCGAGACTTTTTTGACACTATGTATCAATTTCACATACTGATTAATTAGAAGTCATGTTCCCCAATCTTGGAGTGGTGCATTTCTTTACTTAAACTCTCATTTAATTTTCCTTCAGCATTTGTTTCAAATTTTAGCATAATTTCCTATGTATTCTATTGTTAATATGTATTTTTTCTTAATTCATGATACTATTTTTAGGCTTTTGCAAATGGTTATTGTTACACCAAATAAGTCCCTATCTGACTTACCAGACTATTCAAGGCACCCCATTTCCGTTTCTTCCAACACAGCCTTCCCATGAACTCAAGGTTAGGCTATATGCCCAACGACCTCTCAGTGTTCTAGCCACCAATGTTTTTAGACATCATAGTTTTTGGCACTAGAATGAGGGCCTCCCTATTCCTTCTATGTGCCATGGGTAGTCCCATGTGCTTTCTATACCCCCATTAATAGTAGTAAGTTAGCATAGATGTAACACCCTTTTGGACATTCCATGGTAGTAGCTAGATCATAGGCTAATGTAGGAGTTATCTATGTTCTGGTTGATGCAGATTAGTCCCAGTTGATGGTTCTCCTAGAACCCTGTAGGATGGAAATCCCAAACTATCCACTGCATCAAGCTCTAAGTGTTTTGTAGGGCATGACACCTTGTGAATGTAACAGTCCCTTAGAGCATGACAAGTGTAATAGCAAAGATAATCATTTTCTTAGTGTTTCCATACTTAGCCATTTTTAGCACATTTTCTTTCTAGTTTTCACACTTAGCTAATTTATCTTAGATCTTCTATACTTAAGAAAAAATGAACTTGGTTAGCACCTCAACTACCACCTTGAACGTGGACTTAACCCACCCCATGCAACACGGGGTAGACGTTAAGCAACCACTTAGCCTGGTGTGGCCACAATGATAGTCTCTTAGACTACGGTATTAGTCTTTTGAACATATGATACCTGATGATGAGGGATAAAACATTTTATCCACAAAGGTTTAGGTAGGACTACCATTGGACCACTAGGAAATAGAAGAAAAGCATAGTTTTAAAATTATCCATTAAAATGGGAGGGAGTTCCCTCCTACCCCTAGCATGGTTATACCACTTACCAAATCTTTCAAATGGATTTTGGATCAACATATCTAGATGAGTAGGCTAAAAGAGCAAGACTTGACTTCCAACTATAATGAACCCCTATAAGATGGGCAAGAGGAATTAAAGTCCCATTTTGATGCTGGTGTCCCACCTTACGTCCCAGCCTCACAATCTACCTCTATATTCCTACCACACTAGTCATATTCTTCTTCCCTTTTTGCGAAAGTTGTGATACTACCACAACCTAAAACTATGCCACCGATAACTAGCCACCAAGTTCTATCTATGCAACAAAGCATAGGCCCTTCTTCCCTTGCTCCCTTTGTCATTTCCTCATAGTCTATTTAGCCCTTGCATCCAATGTCTATGATGCCAACGCTACCATATGTGCACACCATGCCCATATCACAACCACAAATGAGTCATATTCCTATCATTCCAGCCATATCAGTCCCACCACCAACAATAGCTCCAACCTCAACTGGGTGGTTGGTAGCAACCTCTTTTTCTACTCTTCAATTATACTAGATATCATAATACATGCAGCCACAAATGTACCAAGCATCACATGTGGGACAACCAATTATAGGACTATGGGCTACTTCAATGGTTCCACCAATGGTAGCTAATCTAACAACCCTACAAATAGTATAACCAATGTAACCCTTTACAACATCCCTAAGTCTAGACCAAGCATTCTAGCTTATCCAAACCCTTGGTGAGAAGGTTAGGCAGCTTAAAGTAGCCAACTTAGAGATAGTCCATGTGATGGACTTCTATCAGGATGATCCTATTAGCCTTGATGTTCCTCTGCTCACACTACCTCCTAGGGTGCAACTTCCCTAATTCACGAAATACAATGGTGAGGGTGACCCAAATTCCCACTTAGTCACTTTTCATTCTGAGTCCTTATTACTACAAGCATGGCCACATGTGGTTATTCATGTCTTTGTCATGTCTTTGACTAGCACCACCTTGGGCTTCCATTTCAACTCTGGAAGAGTTGTTAAGCTAGTTTGTAACTCACTTCAAGTACAACTTAAAGATGGAGGCCACAATAGATTAGCTCATGAACATTAATCAAGAAGTGTTAGAGTCAATGCAAAAATTCATACAACGATGGAGCACCTCTCTAAATGAGATTCATGAGCCCATTGCTGAAACCCACTTGCTAGCCATTTTTAAAGGCATAATGAATGATTTCATTAAATTAAAGCTATACTATTTAGCTCCATGCTCCCTTAACCAATTTTTCACTTAAGAAAAGAGCATATAGGATGTAGCAGAGGGTAGTAAGGACCTAGCTTACATAGCCTACAAGAATGCACATGCAAAGATAGACAAGGAAAAGGGAAAAGCCACAACAACCATTGTGGTGGCTATGGTTGATGTAGCCAAGCCCAACAACAAGAAGTAGATAGTTAAGGCACCTAAGGCCCCAGCCAATAGTAACAAAACATTGGGATCTAGTAATGTGGGAACCAACCAACTTGCATCATCAACGATCATGGGGCAAGCTCCACCTAGGCCAAACTTTGAGTGTAAGGATCACTCAAAATATACCTCTTTGCTGATTAAGCCATCAAAACTTTTATATCAATTACTTAGTGTTGGGTGCATTCAACACAAGAAAATGTTAGAGGATGTTCAAAAACACCATGAGAGGTATTGTGAGATCCTCTGAGAACCCTCTATAGCTATACCCAATGATCCTTTTGTACCAAAAATGTTTAGGTTGGATCGATTCTACAACTACCATTAGTTGCATGGCCATGACATAGATTACTACTTAGCATTAAAGGATGATATCTAATGCATGATCGATCAAGGCAAGTTGGTCTATGATGAAAGTAATCCTATCTGGCCAGAGAACCAATCTATGAACAAGTATAAGGATCCATTAAATTCTAGTGGTGTAGGATATATCATTAATTCTATCAGTGTTGATGATGATGTAGAGCCAATACAAGAATAATCTATGGTCCATGTGCCCTCTGGTGGCATTCAAGCCTTGGTGTCAACTAGGCCACAAGCCCCCTTCATCATCAAATTACCACCTTGGGCACATGTTACACCTTTTGTGGTTAGAGCCCTATAGCACGTTGTGGCAATGACCTAAGAACCTTTTGTCAAAAGGGTGCCAAAATTTATGAGCTCTCCATCTACCTAGAGTTTAGTGGTTAGGACTACATCACAACCTCCCTACCCAAGGAAATGTGATGAGCATCTAACTGCCAAGATGGTAGAGGAACATTCTAAACTAGGTCCCCCTAAGCCTACCTCCTTATCAGTAGTTCCCATGATCCCATTGCCTAAAGTCACCAATACAAACATGCAAACATAATAAGTAACCACTAAGGCCCAATATCCCACTATCCAACAAAAAGCTAAGTCTCCTCCTCCTTCAGAAATTTTTCTCTTAGGACATGTGGAGGAAATAAAGACCACCAAACTATCAGATGGTGGACAAGATTTTCTAGATGCACTCACATAGGTCAAGTAGGCTATGAAACAAAAAAGTATGACTTGGAGTCTATATGGATTAATTATGACTTCTTCCACACATCATGAGGCTTTAGTTCACATGCTAGCATCCATTCCTATTATGAAATACATGCCAACAGAGGAAAAGGCTATCCATGTTGTAATGTTCCCGCCTACGACCAAAGAACCAAAGCCAACACATTTGACCTTTCACAATGAAGCCATCAAAGTTAACCTTGAGAACGTCATGTAGCTATTGCACCCATGTTTATAATAATTCATGTGGGTTAGTATAAGATTCATAGAGTGCATGTCAATGATGGGTTAGCAACCAACATTATCCCATTCCCTGTTGTTGATAAGCTTGGCCTGGTGAACCAAATCAGGCAAACAACAACCACCTATTTGAAGTGGTTCAATGGAGCACATGTGGTTGTCAAGTGAATAGTTATGATTAATTTCATGGTAGGGGAGCAATTCCCCACTAATTCATAGTTCATCGTGGTTGAGGAGATGCACAGATTCAACTTAATCCTAGGGAGATCTTGGTTAGTCCAACTACAAGCTATCTCTTCACAAATCCACCAAGAGATCCACTTACCTTATGAGGGTGGAGAAGTGGTGATCTTTGGTGACAACATAGCCCCTTAGGCCATCAATAATGTAGACACTGCTCAAGGGTTGGAGGTAGAAATCTCTGAAGACATATCACTTGTTTGTAATGAAAATCAATGTAGTTTGTTAGATGAACCATGCAAAATGAACAATCTCCACGAGGAAACTCTATGCGTAGAATTGCCTTTTTCGATGGTAGATGATGGCCTACGAGAGTATCATCTTATGTCTTCTAGGCCTTACACATCACCTAACCCACATTGGGTTAGGAAACATCTACGCAATTATGGCATGTCCCTAACTTGCTTGTTCCCCTAACTTGTCTTTAGCTATTTTGTCTATATAGTTGCAATTTTTGTTATGTTTACTTCTTGCATTAGTTATGCTCTTATTTTGCCAAAAAAAAGTAAGAAAAAAAAATTTAAGAGAAAAACAAGGCTTGAAATGGTCTTAAACAACAACATGGTCCAAAATGACCTTAAACTATCACATGGCCTGCCAAGGCCTAAAACTGGAAACCAACTCTCTTTCACAAGTAGTAACAACATGAAATGGCCTTAAACTAGTGATGGACAGAAATGGCCTTAAACTATCATATGGCCTGCCAAGGCCTAAAACTGGTAGTTGACTCTCTTTTGCATGATGGCCCAAGATGGCCTTAAACTATTGCATGGGGCCCACAATGAGCCTAATTACATTAACAAAAATCCTAAGTAAAAAGGAAAAATATATCAATTGAGTTATTGGCTAAAATGATAAAATGAGAGATAAAAATAAGTATCATGCTTTTCATTAAATCGTAAACAAAATACATAGTCCAGGGATACATCCACATCAAAAGATACAAAATTTCCCAACAATAGGAATGCATCTTAAATAGTTTAATGTGTATTAATGGAAAGTTAAGGCTCCTCCCCTCCATTTTTATCTGCTGCTCCACTAGGTCCTATGTCTTCACTTGGATCTTGTGCAAAATAGAGAAAAAAATGATAAACCAGTTAATAAAAAGCATAACATCAGAAATTATTATGAAATAGATAGTAATAAAGTAAATGTAATCAACCTAAGATGGGCCCACATCCATGTCTGGGGGCATCCTGTTGAGGCCAACCTCTAAGCATCAAAGGATCTCTTCCTCTGTCATATTTTCCTAATCCTCTTCCCCGAGGGTCTTCCCTTTTTCCATTTTCATCCAGATGGATGGCCTTGGAGAAAATGTAGTAGATCTAACCTCTCCAAAAGGAACAATAATCTTCCTCTTCAGGGACTCACTAATTAGCATGTGTCTTGCAAACCTATTGTAAGCCTGTGTCATATTGATGACATCAAGGAATAGGTTGCAACCTTAGTGTTCCACAGACTCATCTTTGTATTTCTTGCGATAGGTTGCACATTCCATTTTGCACTAATACTTATGGTTCTTTTGAGTTTGTCCCCACTCATATACCTTGGCATTATAGTCCTTCCACTCCTAGTTCTTAATAGCTAGGAGGTCCATCTACAAGCATTGCTCAATAACCTTACATGTAACCTCATTTTTGCCCTTAACAGCCGACCAATATCTAGTGTAGTCAATCATAGCTATATGGAAACTATCATCTAATTTATCATGGGCCATCAAAAAGTCATATCATGATTGCAAGTCTTCTAGTTGAGCTACCTGGCTTGCCTTCTGTTCTTCAAGTTTTTGCACTCATTTCCAGAGGTCTTTATTCACATGCCTACACTCCCATAGTGATCATGTCAAGTGTAGTGCACATTTTCTTGCCTCTTCATATACATGACAAGGCACCAATTCCATCTCACATGGGAACTTAGGTATAGCATCAACTTGAACTACCCTTTGTGGGTCCCATTTGAGTTGTGAGGCTATTACACTAAAGAGGGGAAACATTAGTTGTAAGACAAACGCAAAAACAAAAATAATATAACAAAAAAAAGACAATAACAATCCAAATATACCTATTTTAGGATCTATTTATTTCAAATGATCAATCATGTCATCCATTATGTCTTGCATGAAGGTAAATGTTTTTAGGGTTTCCACCCATGGTTGTGAGCAAAAAGTGGATGAAGATTCAGGATGATTAGCGGAAGCATCACCCACTATAAGATAAAAAGTGTTATCATTGTCAAAACAAAACATAAAAGAAAAAAAGAAGAGGAAGAAAGAGAAGAGGGAGAGGAAGAGCATCCTGAAAAATGGTAGTGCAAAGCTGCTACCTAGCAAACCCTTAAGGGTGAGAGCAAGGGGATTACCCATCTACATGCCTTCAAAAAAATGATCAAACTTACCATCCTCGAATTGTAGTCCCTCCTCTTTAAGCTACCTCAAGATTTAGATGGAATTTTCATTTGTTATGTGTCCCTTAGGCTAAGGAACATCTTTTGCTAAGGGCTCCTCTTCTCCTGAGGGCTTCTCTTTTACGACAACAACCTCCTCCTCATCTATGTTGCATAAACTGGAGCTAGAAAATTTCCTTAAAAAATATATGTATATAGATATATAAATAATGTATACTTACCAACAAATTCTGACTATGCATCATTGACTCTGAGACATAGCTTCTTGCCCCTTTCTTCAATTTCATGCATGGGAACCTCTGCAAGGCAAGGCTTTTTAATTTGCAACTCTGATCTCATCGTATCAATGATTAGTTGTGCCCCTCTCACTACATTTCCTATGTTCATGGGAGGAGCCTCCCTAGAAGTATCATGCATATGGTAGGATGGTCCTACCTAGCCCTTTGTGGTTATAGAAAAGAACTTGCCAATAACCTCTGGGGGGTCTTATGACAATGTTGTGTGGAATAGATGAAAAATCCATGACTTGGATATCTAGGTGCGATCTTGCATCATCCATATTCCATTTTCATAGACAACCAGAAATTTTGCAAACCTATGCAAGCATGCTATAAAAAATGATAAATGTACATGGGAGTGGGCCTCTATGTCTTGGTCATGCTTGTAGGGAGCATGAAAACATCAAAATGCACACAAATATTTCAATTATTAGTCATAGTCCTAGGTAGCATGAAAACAATGAAACATGCAAAATTTTCCAAGTGTAGAGTGTAGCAATCCCAAAATTTTCCTAACTTTTTACTCATGCTCTGAGGAACACCCCAAAGCTTGACAACTAGCATGGAATGATCATAGAACCTTTGTCCCATCCCATTGGATAGGACACATAAGAAACCCTTGTTACGTTACATGGAATGCAAAGCACCTAAAAAACCACCCCCAATGTGTTATGCTAAGCAGTATGTTTAAAACCCTTGTCCTATCCTACCATGAAAGACACAACAAAAACCTTGCCCCATCCCACATCACTTAACATCTAGAAGCTTGTAAAAAAACCCTTGTCTAGCACCATGGTGTAGGACACCATCAAATCCAAAAAAAAATGCACATAAATACAATGACCCATGACGTGCACTCCCTTCCCAACTATGATAGTGGTAGCAGTCGTGACAGCTGTGGCACAGTGGTTGCAGTGATGGTAGTAGTAGTTGCTGTCCTTTCCCATGGCATGCCACCCTCTAAACCCCAAGACCCCAAAGTGCAAATGCATAGGAAGAAAAAAAGGAAATGATAAAATCAAGAGAGAGTAGGATGTGACGACATACATAGTAGATGGTGCCTCTTGATGCTCTTCAATCTATGCCCTAGGGAGATGCTGCAGGGTGCACCTACCTTCATTAATGTTGGTAAGGCCAGGGTGTCTATTCTCACTCATACATTCTATTTTCTCATTATCAAGCTTTGGCTCTTTTTCTATCACTCTCTCTAGTGATACACTCTACTTTGGTTGTGTTGCACTCGGATGACTATTAGCTCTAATGGTGAAAATGATTGGTTTAACATTGATGAACCCCTATTTATACCCTTCAAGGTCAAATGACATGTCACCCTTCTAGGACATCTTGTGTTCCACACGTGATGTGGAACACTCCATGTTTGACACGTAATTCAGAATGTCCCATGTCCCACGTAGCGTAACACCCAGACTTAGAAAAATTTTCTAACTTTTTCAGATTTTTATACTTAGAAATTTTTTACATTTTTTCTGCTTGCTTGATGAATGTTTAGCTTGGTCCCATGCTTCAAACCTTTTAAGTCTTGCTTATAATTACACCTTACACATGGTCTATGGTCTACTATGACCTTAAACTAGCAATTTTGTGACCAATCAAGGCTATAGCAAAGAACAAAAAAAATAATAATACATACATAAATAGATCACCTTTGATACTGCATAGTTAATTTATATAGCATTGTCTTCCTTATTTTATGGATTTTACTTCATTAAAATAGTTGCTACTTGATGTTTTTTTGGTTATTTTGTAGGATCTCTTGAGAAAATGAATGCATACAAGAGTATTCATTCATCTTTAGCCTTGACTGGACCTTATGGCAAACTCATGAGATGCATAAACATAGAAATTTTGAACTTTGAACTACTTCCTTATGATACCAACATAGCATCCCTAAAGACATCACTAGATTGGCTAGAACATCTAATATGAGCTCTAGACTTAGAAGTAGGTGATGTGACTAAGGATCCCCTCATAGAAGTCTCTGTAACAACATGTAAAGATGAGGCAAAAACATTGAAGCTTAGTTCTATATTGGAGCCTCAAATCCAACAAAGCATCTCTAGAGTTCTTAATGATAATGTCAAGGCATTTGCATGGTCTTACAAAGACATTTCAAGATTAGACCCATATATAATTTAACATAACATTATCATAGATCTCCATGTTAAACCAGTTAAACAAAAGTTTTGTAAAATCAAACATGAGATTGTGTTGGCCATCTACAATGAAATCACTAAACTTTACCAAGCCAATTTAATCTAGGTAGTTGAATATGCACACTAGGTTTTAAACAATGTAGTTTTCCCAAGAAAAATAGAGGTATACACATTTGCATAGTCTTCCGAGACATAAACAAGGTAACTATTAAAGATGATTTTCCATTGCCTAGTATTGACCACCTCATTGATACTAGTGCTGGTCATGCCTTGTCCTTCATGGATGAATTCTTGGGGTACAATCAAATTTGCATCAACCTAGAGCACCAACTTACCACTACTTTCATGATCCCTTGGGGGACATTTTGTTATATAATGATGCCCTTTAGATTAAAGAATGTTGGAGCAACATATCAATGTGCAATGACATATATGTTTAATGACTATATACTAGAATTGCTCAATGACAATGTTGACGACATAGAAGTTAAGTCCAAAATGGCTCATGACCATGCAAATGACTTGGACCATGTCCTTAAATTTTGTCATATAAATGACCTTTTCCTTAATCCAAAAAGTATGTATTTGGCTTGAAAACTGGCCACATGTTAGGATTTGTGGTATCAAAAATAGGAATACACATAGACCTCGACAAGCTCAAATAGATCACCAACTTGGTGCCACCAGAAAAACTTAAGGAGCAATGCAGATTACAAGGTAGAATACAATTCATACATAGGTTTATCACCAATGCAACATATGCTCAAAAAAGGGGTCAACTTTTAGTGGATAGCTCAATGCTAAGAGGCATTCAAAAGCCTAAAAAAGGAGCTAGCTCAACTTCCAATAGTTTATCCTCCACAAAGAGATAAACCTTTCTACATCTACCTTGCAACCTTAGATACATCCATTGCTTCCCTGCTTTGTTGAAAGAAGGATGATGGTTCTGAGGTTCTTATTTACTACCTAAGCCATGCATTAGTAACACATGAGGCAAAATATAATAATGTGGAGAAAAACTATCTTTCCTTAGTCTTTGTGCTTAAAAAGTGGATACACTACCTTTTTTGCAGTCAAGTCAACATCATCTACAAGAGTAACATACTTAGGGCTATTACAACAAACATATATGAAAGTAGTAGAATAGCAAGATGGAAGACAATAACCACAAATTTTGACCTACATTACATAGCACAGGCATCCATGAAAGGTTAAGAAATAGCCAACTCACGGCTTCACCCATAGACGATCAAGTAATGATAGATTCAGAATTCCTAGATGAGCATGTTAGTAGTATAAGAAAAGTACTTAGAAATTTTGAGGCCATTTTACACTTTGATGGTTCTTTGACCACACAAGGTGGTAATGTTGCTGCCATCATGATATTTTCCTCTAGAGAGATTTTACCCTTCACATACCACTTTGCATTTCTTTGTATAAACAACATGGAAAAATATGAAGGTCTCCTTAGAGGCATCTTGGCAGCTCGAGAGTTAAGAATTCAAAACATAGCAATCTAAGGTGATTGACAACTAGTTATTAATCAAGTCACATACATATATGCTTGTAAAACATAATATCTACAACCTAACTATGATTTAGCAAAATTCCTGCTTAAACAATTTGCAAGCATAGATGTCCAACATATCCCTTGCAGCAAAAATGCCATAGTCGATGCACTAGCTACTCTAATCTTAAGCATATCGCCAAGCATGTTTTCTACTTTGTCCGCTTCAATAGTGGATTTTGCTAAACCTATAATTAATGCAACAAGCATGACATCCATAAGCATAGCTCATGCCCAAGAGTGGTATGATGATATCAAGGCATACCTCCAACAGGGGGAGCCTCCATAAAACTTAACATCTACGCAAAAGCACATAGTGCGAAAATGATCATGGTAGTACATCCTAGTAGATGATAGTACCTTATGTTATAGATCCTATGATGGGCTACTGTTAACTTGTGTTAGTGGTAGTGAAGCATAAAAAATCATTGACCAAGACCATGAGGAACTATGTGGGGGTCATATAGCTCCTAGGGCAATGGTAGCAAAAATTAGATGTTTAAGCTATTACTAGCCTTATATTGAGCACAATTGTGTCTCCAAGGTTAGGACATGTAACATGTATCAGTGGCACTGGAACCTAATGCATGTGTCACCTACTGAACTGCATACTACATAAGTCACATGGCCATTTCAACATTGGGGGTTGGACATCATAGCGCCTATAACATCTAAGTATTCTGCAGGACACAACTTCATCATTTTTGCAACTGATTATTTCACAAAGTTGGTTGAAGCTATCCCCTTTAGGAAGACAACAACTCAACAAGTTTTCAAATTCATTCTTGACAACATAGTGACCTGATTTGGTCTCCCCATGACTATAGTTACAAAAAACGGGCCATAATTTAGTAGTGTAGAAACCAAAGCCTTTTGTAAAAACCTCAGCATCAAACACTCCTTTTCATCACCATACTACCCTTAGGTGAATGATCAAGTAGAGGCTACAAACAAGGTCATCATCAACCTCATGTAAAGGATACTTAATGATAGCAAGTGATGATGGCATGAACAATTAGTCTATGCACTTTGGGCCTATCACACGACATGTAGAACTGCAATAGGTAAAATTCCATATAGTTTTATGTGCAGATCTGAAGTAGTGTTGCCTCTTGAATTGTAGGTCCTATTACTCTACATGATCCTCTCAAGCTTCATGGATGAGGTTCAGAGCAATGAGTTGAGAACCATCAACCTCGACTCTATGGAGGAAGAGCACATCCAAATGCTTGATTGCATTGCATGGTACCAAGAGAAGTAATTGCAAAAGCATCACTACAATCAACATCAATGCGCAATCAAGAAAGGGGACTTGGCCCTCAAGTTTTTCTTGGTCAAATTCTTAGCCAACTAGGAAGAGACTTTCTTGGTCACTAAGGCATACGACAATGGATCCTTCAACCTTACTAATCTAGATGGCAATGAATTGGAAATCCTGTTAACCACTCATACCTAAAGCTATACTACACTTGACATGAAATATGACAAAAGCAAGGTAAATAGAACATTTTCTATGACATTAAATTGGCATAGAATGTCTACTATGACATTAAACTGGCAAAAAATGTCCACTATGATGTTAAACTAGCACAGACCATTTGCTATGATATTAAACTAGCATAGAATATCCTTGGGCTATGACATTAAATTGGCACCCACAACATGGTCCACTATGACCTTAAAATGGCCATCCATTATCTGCTATGATGTTAAAATAGCATAGCTATCTACTAGGACCTTAAACTAGCACATCATGGTCTACCTAGACTTTAAACTAGGATCACAATTTGCTAGGACCTTAAACTAGCACAATTGATGGTCTACAGAGACCTAAAGCTAGGTTCATGATTCAACACCTAAAGACCAACATACATGGTTCTGTGAACAACCGAACAAAAATACTTTCAATCTTATATTACCTACCCACCCTTCTTGGGCAAGATGGGATGGGGCATTACAGTTCTAGAATGAAGTTCACATTGTCAAGGAAAAATCCTTTGGGAAATTTGCAATGTTTCCATCCCTAACATCTTGCTAATCTTTAGAAGATTCCATTTGACATCTTGCTAACCTTTTAGAGCTACTATCACCACCACCAATCATTTTGGTTGTAGCTCTCATCATCAACAACACTCGATGGAGTTCCAATAGTATTGTGGCCCAACCAAAGCATTGCCATCCTCTAACCCTCGCCATTGTCAGAATCTAGAAGAGAATTTAGTAGCATGGCTCTTCACCCTATGGCTAAGTCTCCTTGCTCTTACCAATGGTGAGCACCTACATCACCATTGCCCCTAGCCACTTGAGTGCTCACTTCTGTTGTGGCTACTAGAGCTTTTTAGCTTGCCACCGCTAATGCCTACACTAGCCTTCCTACTTTGGACATTGCATGTAATTGATGTAGCACTTATAGCCCTCACAATGCCCCTAGTGGGTAGTAATTCATACTCATCTCACATGGTGGTTATTTTTTCTTATTTTCTTTGTCTTGAATTTGGAGGATGAAGCTTGGGTGGTGCCATTCAAGGGTGTGTTGCATCATGATGTCAAGGAACTACATTGTTCTAATGTATTTGCTTCAACTCACCTAGCTACTTGAGAGTGCATATCCCTAATATCCCCTTAGCCAACCTAACCTCTACCTCTTGATCTTGCAATCTTCCTCATCCCTTGTAAGCTTCCCTAATGAACATGTAACCTTTACCTCAATCAGCTGCTAAACCCAAGATGGACGTCATCCAACTCATCCAATGGGGAGTCTTTTTGGGCTAGTCAAAGCCCCAAATAGATGTAACACAACTCATCCTAGGGAGGAAACACCTATCCTACAAATGCAACGTGGTTGCCTCTAAGAAAATACAATGCACAGTTTGCCTAGAAATACAAAAAAAATGTGTGTATAAAAATGAAAGAGAGAAAATAGGATAATTTAAGTGCCTAAGTCAAATGACATAGTTTCTATTTTGCAACTGAAATAGCCTTGGATTGACCATCTCATAAATGCTTCAAGGAGAGGTCAAAATCCAAAAGACAAGACACCTCCCCATGCTAACTCCCTCACAAGCACTCTGACAATGGATCATGCTATGGCAACAAGCCATCATGGAATTACACCCCATAGCTATCCTTTCCATCCATTGTCCCTTGACCTATCTTTTGAAACTATTCCCTACCACACTTCCTTTCTTTGGCACTCTCAAGCATAGAAAAACATCATCCAAGTGGGCACTAATGAACAATGTTGGTGTTGTGTTCATTGTGGTGTTTCGTATTCTTTGTTGATGTCTCTCAAGCCAGTCCTCTAGATGTCAACAAATAAGGGCCAATGAAACACCAATAATTTCGGGCTCTTGTAATTCAACGACAGATTTGTCTAAGTGTCAAAACTTGGGAAAAATTTTCCTAAGTATAGTGTCACACTATGTAGCGTAGAAAGTGTATCACACTCAGAGTACTTTGTAAAATTTCTTTAAGTCTTCATGCTACGCTCCCCATCACAGCCAATGTAGCACATGCTTCCAAGGCCAGTTTGCACAAATGTCATGATAGAAGTAGTGAATGGTCACTTGGGATGGACCAAATAGTTTGGAAAATTTTCTATCTCTTGGGTTGTCAAGCTTGCTATGCTCCTTAGCTTGCCCAACATGACACATGTCCCGGTTGCTAGTCCACCCAAGTACCAGGCTAGAAGTTGTCAAAGGTGCTTAACATGGAAAAAATATTTCATGAAATTTTCTATCTTTTCGACCTATCGTGCTTTGCTATGCTGCATAGCATAGATAGTGTAGCATAGGTTTTAGGGCCCAAATTTGTCAAGTGCTAGACAAGAAGTTTGTCAGGCTATTTAGACATGGAAGATGCATTTGGTAATTTTTTGACTTCTGAGGTTGATTGTCCTACTTCACCCATAGAATGTGGTTAGTATGCCATGAAGAAACATTGCAAAATTTGGAAAAATTCATCCAAATGTGGATGCTACGCTCTACTACACTGTGCAACATAGACAGCGTGACAAGCCAAAATCTACAAAAATTTTCTAAGTGTTCACACTACGCTCTGTCACACTATGTAGTGTAGATAGTGTGACACTTGGGAGATGCCTCCAAATGCCTCTAGAAGTTCCTAGAACTCAACATTGATCTTCATTTTAGCCTTGATGTCTCTCTAATGGCCAAGATCAGTAGTTTGCTTTGTTTTTGCATCCCCTATGGATCCCTAAAATTTTCCTTATGCTTGACCCTACTCAGAACAGGGGGAAGATGTAGTCCCAAACCATAGACTCCAAGTTGCATTTTTTGGCATTGTTTGCAGGTACATCACAATCCCTCAAACTTTGGCACATGCAGTCCAGGTGGTGTGGTTACAGTTTGGCAAATTCTCAATTCTCATTCTCATCTTGCAGAGCATTATACTTTGAGGGTAACACTCAAAGCTTGACACTTTGAGCATAACATGTCAGCATGATTGGTTCTTATCCATGCTACATGGGACCTAGGCCATGTGGCATCTAGTCCATATCTCTTTTCAACCTATCTCTATAAATACCTTGTTAATTAGCATTTTAGTGGTTGTTTGATGATCAGAAAATCACTCTAAGCATCAAAGCATTCTTAGCATCTTCATCACTCCTACACTTGAGAACCTAAGCTTGGTACCTAGTTGAGTACCACCATAACCTAGTCTCTCTAGCACCTACATAGCATGACAACTGCAAGATCGATATGTCCAACCTCTAATGTAGCTACCAACATCACATCCGTAATGTCCCAGGGACTGTGAGTACACTGCCACACTAACCCACTATGCTTGTTTAACATTGTGTATCAATTTCACATACTAATTAATCAGAAGTCATGTTTCCCAATCTTGGGGTGGTGCATTTCTTCACTTAAACTCTCATTTCATTTTCCTTCAGCATTTTTTTCAAATTTTAGCATAATTTCCTATGTTTTCTACTACTAATACATATTTTTGCTTAATTTGTGCTACTATTTTTGGGATTTTTCAAATGGTTATTGTTACACCACATAAGTCCTTATCTAATCCACCAAACCATTTGGTGAACCCCATTTCCATTTTCTCTAACATGACCCTGACATAGACTCAGGGTTAGGTTGTATGTTTGATGACCTCTCAGTGTTCTAGCCACCAAGTTTTTTGAACATCACAATTAGTAGTACCTCATTTTAATGTTTAAGATTCTATGCAATTCTACTTTTTTCTTTTTCTTAAATTCCATTAAATCTTGCTCTATTTCTAGTTTTCTTGTAGTATTTTTTCTTTAAGGAAGATTGGTGATAGATCTTGTTGAATTGTGCTTAAGCATTAGACAAAAAACTGGTTTGAATAGGCAACATATAATCTAGACTACATAGACTCAGTAGCTTTGATATAGTGGAAAAATTTAAAGATAGCTAAATATTCTAATAAAATTATTTATATCTACTTAACTTTATTTATGCCATATTATGAGATTTAGAACTTATGTTAACAATAGAAAATACACATAGTTTTCTTAAATACTAGCTAAGTTTATTTGGAGGTATCCATGCCTTGCTATTTTTGGAGACTAGCAAATACCTTAACTAAAGTTTTGAAGAAATCCTCATCCTCATCCTTGCGATTTTCATCATAGGAAAGAGGATGACATTGGTGGTCCAATGTGATCACTAGTACTATATTGTAGATTGAATGAAAAACTAAAGCAAGTAGTTAGGAGAAAAAGTAAAAATCTCTTGAATACTAGGTTCATCTATCCTATTATGGATATCAAATGGGCAAGCCTACTAGTGATTATGCCAAAGAGAGATGACCAATGGAAAATCTACATTAATTTCATATTATTAAACATGACAACATTTATGGATCATTTTACATTGTAATTTGTTCATGAAGTATTGGACATAATTATAGACCACAAATACTATAATTTTTTTGATAGATATAATGGATATAACCAAATCCAAATTATATTATAGGATCAAGTCAAACCAATATTCATAGGTTTTAAAGAGACATTTACATATAAGAAGATATCATTTGACCTGTACAATGCACATACTACCTTTCAACACCTAGTCTTAAGCATCTTCCAAATGTAGATTGGAAATGGTATGGAAGTCTTCATGGTATTGAAGTCTCCCCCTATGACTCTAACTTCAAAAAAGCACTAGAATAATTAGAGAAAGTGTTGTACAAGTATGTAGATATAAATTTGAAATTAAGTATGTAGATATAAATTTGAAATTAAATTTATAAAAAAGTCACCTGATGATCTAGAAAGAGAGTCTTGGGACATAAGATCTCAGAGAAAGGTATTAAAGTATATCTAGAAAATATCAAGATCTTCTAGCAAATTACACAAAGATCTCAAATAGTAAAGGATTTGAGATCATTTCTTAGACACATATGGTACTATCAAAATTCATTGAAATTTTTTTCATGATTGTTAAATCATTAGTAGAGCACATAGAAGAATATAATCTTCATCTAGACAGAGAAATGTGAAAAAGCATTTGATTTTTTCAAACAAAATATTATAGAAACTCTAGTTCTATAAGCACTTGATTATTCTAGTTCATTTTACATCATGAAGGATGCATTCAATTACACATTAGAAGTTGTGCTCATCCAAATTAATGATAAAAAATTACCCATGTTATATTCATTGTATGAACAAAAGCATCACTGGTGCATAGTTAAATTACACCATAATAGAAAAGGAATTGATAGTAGTAGTATATGCTCTTGAGAAGTCTAAGCAGTATATGCTTGAATATTCTATTTTTATGCACACAAATCATAGCATAATCTAGTTTCTCATGAATAAGCTAATGATGAGTCCCTAAATCATTTGATGGCTTATAATCTTACAAGAATTTTTCATTTTAGTGATAGATAAAAAGGGAATCTCAAAATGTTATGATAGATCATATATCTAGATTGATATGGGATAATAATGCTGATGAAGAGCCTTTGTCAGATTAATTCCATGATAAGGCTCTATTGGTAAAGGCTATTGTAGTATCCTTAGCAATGACCACTTCTTGATTCACTCACTATATTAGATACCTAAAGGAGCAAAAGTTTTCTTCTAAAAGGGATCAATGTATGGCTTAGCAATTCTTGCATTAGATTAAACACCTCATGGAGATAGAGTAAAACCTCAACGAAATCTATGCTAATAGCCAAGTGTAATGATGTGTTCCTAAGAAGAGAGTTAAGAGTTCTTTATGATATACATGAAGAACCTTATGGTAGTTATTACATGGATAGAGGAACAACTATTAAAATCCACATCATTGGTTACTTCTTGCCAATCCTCTTTCATGATGCATATCAATTTCTCAAGTCCTATAGGCATTGTAAAAGTAATGGTGATGTATTAAGACAATTTTAAGAACTACAATAGTGAATCCAACCAAAGGAGCTTTCTAATTAATTAAAAGTTGATTTCCTAGGTTCTATCATCCTTTCTTTGAATGATAAGTCATATATTACTATGATTATGGGTTACTAAACAAGGTAAGATAACGTAGCTATAATAACTATTATAAATTTCTTTTAGTAATAAGTGAGAAATAGATTTGATGTGCCCTTAATACTTAATCTAATAATGGAACTCATTTTATAGGTCTAACTTTTAAGAAAATGATGTAATGCATAGGGTTAGAACATAATCTAATGATACTATACCATCCTTAAGTCCATGGATAAGCAAAAGTCACAAACTGTGAGATAACATGTATACTAACATCTAATGGTAGTAAGTATAGAAAGGGCTAGAGCACTAAGCTTAATAATGCTCTTTGGGTTTGTAGATCAACTTGGAAACTTCATATCAATTATTCTCCATATGAGCTAATGTATGGAAAACTACCTAAACTACCTATCCAAGTTGAACTTTGTACACTTAATACTACTTGTGACTACTAAACATAAATATGCTATGTAAAAATAGAATGATAGCCCTAATGCATAATGAAGTCCATTAAGTCTAGAATAAAAAAATGCATAACCTTAATATTCAATGCATAAATCTTCAACTAAGAAATAAGATCCTCTTCTATAACCCAAATTATGTACCCCAATATATAAAATTTCAAATTCTTTGGAAAGCTACATATATGATTCATGTAGTTTATAGGTTTGGCACTTTAAAAATTTACCATCCATCAAATCCCAAAAATCTTATCATTATTAACATTCAGCAAACAAAGTCATTCTATGTGCATTATCGAAATAATGCCTTCAATTCTTCTATTAACACTATCACAAAAACCATCTTTTGCATCTTCTCCTCAAACCTTAGTCATGGAGGAGATTATTTGAATTGAGCTACATGTAGTTTTTTATTATTTTTATTTTATATGTTTTTGTATTATACTTTCTTATAATTTTATAATTTCTTGAATATAATTCATTTTTTAGTTTCTCATATATTTTTCATTTGTTTCATATTTTCTATTTCTTCTACAATCTTTCATTTTCTATAAGTCATTTTGATAATTTATACTAAGTCTAATGCACACAATGTAGATTATAGACAAAGCAAAGAAATGAATTAAATAAATCAAATTTCAAGGTGATGAAATGTCATATATACATATAAAAGTATAGTAATGTCAAGTAAAAGATTGAAGACTAAAGGAAAATGNATTATTTGAATTGAGCTACATGTAGTTTTTTATTATTTTTATTTTATATGTTTTTGTATTATAATTTCTTATAATTTTATGATTTCTTGAATATAATTCATTTTTTAGTTTCTCATATATTTTTCATTTGTTTCATATTTTCTATTTCTTCTACAATCTTTCATTTTCTATAAGTCATTTTGNATCCCAATATCTCATGTCCATTCAAGTTTCACCCCATTTTTTATAGAAATAAGCTTGTCCCATCATATACAATTATGGCCCCATCATTTGGCTCTAAATATATGGACAAAGCATGATTGTGATTCATGTCACAACAATAAGATAAACTATGTTAATTTTTTTAATTCATTAATATTTCATCATCATTTCATCAATTTACATTCATCAACATTAGCTTTATTCATCATCTAACAATTAGCAATAGTCATCAACATTTTCATAAGTAGTTATTTAAATTTATCCCATTAGCAATTCATCATCATCAATAATTTCATTAAATCAAATTTACCAAATTTATCATAGTCTATGTTCAACATTTTTTTTGGAAGATTAAAGGTTATTGAAGTGGGATCAATCACATTAATACCAAAAATTAATTTAATTAATCCAATTCCTCAACTCAAGCTAATCAGCAAGTTGAAGTAATTCTATCAAATCAAGTCCCATTTAAATATTATTTCTAAAATTTTAGATATTCAATATTTTTATATCGATCATGACTTATGGTCAAGTTATGGTATTACAGGTTTCTAGATCATGAGTTCATCATGCCTTGCAGTATTGTAGAGAGCAATTTTTCTTAGAACATAATTCATTGTCAACTCATGGTAAAGCATCATAACTTATGATGTCAACCATGACTTGAGGTCACCTCATGGTTGATACAAAATTATCAACTATAACCTTTGGCTATCTCATGATTTAGAATTCTTATTAAGATAATTTCACCACGAATTGTGATGTGATTATGACAAGATTCAAAACTAGACCATGACTTGTGGTTTTCAATAATTCAAATTACTTAACTATTGTATTAGATAATGATCCATGGTACCTTAATTGTAACCTCATAAATTAAATTTTACTATTTTTTGACAAATCACAACATGTGATTAGCTTCTAGTCCATTACCATGACTTATCATTTTCACATTATGAAAGTCCATGACTCGTATTATAATACCATAATTTGTGGAAAATTAAATTTTAATTATTTTTATTTTCAATAAAATTTTAAATTTTCCATTAATGGATTCATCCTCAAAAATCCCAGTCATCATCCTTGTCACACTTGGAAACTAGAAGTAGCCCATGATCTTCAAACCTTGAAGAAAGAAGGACCAAGAAGGATGGATGAGGATGTAACATCAAGGGCATTTGTTGGTTCCTTGGCCTCCACCGTGGATTCCACTTATTTAACATCATCTTTGGGTTTGTTGTATCTTCAGGTTCTTCCTTGCTAAAAATATAATAGCTTCCTATGTTTCAGTGATGCTGCTATTACTAGCAGTGCATCTTCTTTTGATTCATATCCACTTCTCCATTGTAAGGTTATAATGTAATTACAATTATTATTTGTAACTAAATGTCTGATGAACTTCTATACTTGGACTAGATTCATTATCTTTGCTTCTTTATACTTAGCTAAACCACTCTGTCTTGGCCTGTTGGGATTTACAACATCTTCTTAAGCATTCCTTTCACTGTGCTTTATTTCCTTATAAGCATTCCTTGTCTTCTCCATCATAACTAATAAAACCATTTTTTACATGTACACTATTATACCTATGATATAATATCAAAAATATCATAGCACTACCTACATCATCGTTGATATGATGTCTTAGGATCTATATAGTCCTAATACCAACACTTGGTCACACCATCCACAACAATTTTCATTCAACCTTAGCTAGACTCTTGTAGTTTGTTTCTGTAGTTAGTGATAGAGAGTGAATACCTACAATGTGGTGTTGATTAGTTGTATGGTGTCTTTATTTGAGTGGATTGTACTTGGGAATAATTTGTGTCTAGAAACAAAGATCGATATTGCTTTTCATCATTGTAGCATTCCCTTAGTTCTTTTGTTTTACTTAGCTTAATTTTCCTATTTACTTTAGCTTAGTACTTTATATTTTCATGTACTTTACTTTACATTCCCATTAGTTAAGTGGAATAAGTATGATTTGTTTTGAGCATTTAAAGTGTAATTGTTTGGTAACCTAGTAGTTGTTTTCCTTGATTTGGTGAGTAGTGACTCTACATGGTAATCCTAGTAAAAATTGCATGAGCCCGAGAAATGATTGGAAAGCCAAGATCAGATGCTCATCACTCTAGGATAGAAAATATTTACATTCCTACTATTAATTATACTTATAATTTAATGATTACTTTGATTATGTCTGCAACTAGAAGTACTAAGAGCCTAACAACATCAATATATCATATGCCTCACTAAGAGTTAACCATACATTTGAAATTCACTAAATCAAAGTGGAAAGACAAAAATCACAAACCAATTATCAACTTATAATATACTTACATTGTCCATCCACAAATTACAATATGGTTGTGTGTGATTTCTTGTGACTTGTATCGTGGAGTGTTGGAATACTTAACTGCTCATCATTGGTGTCATTGTCAGGGATGTGTCAATATTTGCTAAGTAGTTTATCTTATAGATTTTGTTGAATCAAAAACTAAAAATTTTATTCTTGACATTTCTAATCAATTTTAATAGCAAACACATATACCTAAAGCATCAAACACACAACATGGCCTCAACACTTAAATAGAAGTTATCACTTGCCAAAGAGACACAAAAGAATTATGGCAAGAGTTTTGAAAAAAGAAGGCTAAAATGCACCTATGCAAACAAGAATTTCATATGCTCATACTAATCCATATTATCCTAATTTCACATTTATCTTTTACCAAGATGAATAGTTAAGATGGAGAGATTTCTAGTGCAACATTGTTTTTCCTCTAGAATGTTTGGCACTATCCATGCTTCAAGAGACCTTAATGGCGATGAACCTTGGCTATGCATAAGAAGGGTATCATATGACTAAACACATGACTAGGTTGTATCAATCCATAGATGCATAAGTAAGACAAGATTTTTCCATGGAGAGAAGACATAAAAATAGAGAAGGAAAGAAATTTAACAACAATGTTGTCCTAGAGAAAATCAATGATGATGCATTGTTAATAGAGAAAGTCCACCACAATAATGAATCCCATTCACAAACACCTATCATTATCTAGAAGAACTTGTCAAAGTATAATTGCATTCAACCCTTCTAGAGACACCATGAAGTAAAGAAAAAAACTCTAAACATAGGTAGAGACAAGGCCTAGAGCTTCTATAGAAAAAAAAGGGATAATAACAGAATCATAGAAGGAGAACCAATCAACATCATTCTTTTAACTACTTCATCTTCATCCTCATGATCATTAGCAAAATTTAATAGAAGGGAAGAAAGTCATAGAGTTTATGATAAGGAAAGACATAGGGATTATGCAAGGAATGAATACTATAGAAGGTATCCTAATGAAGAATAGAATGAATATGAACAAACAAGAGATAGGATTAGTCATGAAGAGATAGAGCACTATGAACATCAGATGGGACATCACTACAATAGAGCTTATGAACCTAATAACCATGAAGAACCCCTATTGACCACCAATCATAAATTTGAAGGTGGATACATGTAAATCCACAACACAATCTTTAAACATTCCATGATTCCTATGCCCTTCAAAATATTAAAAGTGATTGGTAGAAACTAAATTTATTTTCTAGAACAATCATCATGGAGGTAAAGAGTTGGTACAAATCCTTGGAACTAGAGTCAATTCAAATATGGATACCATCCTAGAGCTTTTTAATGATAAGTATCTGTTGGCGACCGTTTGGGACGCGACCATGAACGAGTGTCCTCGAACAGGATTTAGGTGCCTGCTGGTCTCTGGCAACACCAAGGCCCAGATACCTCCAAATAAACTCAGTAGTTAATGTGAGTATGTGTGTGTGCTGTTGCCGCATGTGGTTGTGTAAAATGTAACAATTGCATTGTGTGTGAACTACAAATGACTTACTTTAAAGAGATTCAGCCAACTTTGCCAAGTCCTGTGAGTTCTTGAAACTTTCCTATTTTGTTCAACTGCCTAGTCTACGCGGTCCTTATAATACCTACTTGTAACAAATAAAATTTTGCAAAAAAATTTGAGCACAAATCCACAATCTACTCCTAATTTTCCCCAGAGAAAGAGATAGTTTCACAAGAAAACTAGAAATAGAGCAAGATGCAATGAAAATAAGAAAATAAGAAAAGAAAGCAGATTTTTGTAGATCTCAAATATTTAAACAAGGTAAAATGACACGAGTAAACACTTCGCAATAAAGCTATCCCAAATTCAATATCTAAGAATTGTTCAAACTTCCAAGGCTTAAACAAGAAATATCTTCAAGACAATCCTACTATGCTACCAAAAATTGTTGTGTAAACTACCACGTACGAGACTCCATTTTGACTAGATAATAGATGTCAACGATTGCATTCAAACGGAACCTTTAAAAGACTTAACAATTTCTGATTGAAATACCACGAGAATTCACTTTAGAGATAAAAAGAAGCTATTATGGTCCCATCAAAATACCAAAGATTTTCTGAACCCTCTCGACTACTGAATTGTTCAATGGCGTGACTACAAACAGAGGCTCTCTTACAACAATCCCAATAGCAGTTCCCACGCGTTGCACAATAACAAAATTTACCACTAAAATGCTCTTAAGGCTTTTAAACACAAGTGCTTATATGGAAATATTTTAATAGAAATTTCTATCAGGCAACAAGAACAATAAGAGCAATCTAAAAATCCCAAAATTACTTGCCAAGGATGATACTCTCTAAACCACTAGCTAAACAATTTAAACAAAACAAAAAATGAAATGCATAACTCACAGGACCATGACAAAGAGGCTGAAATCTTTATTCTAGCAAGCCATCTTGCAAACAATCTTCTTTACAAATCTTCTTTGATCCCAAGCGTGATCCAATGTTCTTCCTTTGTTCCTTCCCCGTTCCTTCCCCCTTTCTTCCTGGACCCTTGAAGCCTTTTTATAGGGTTCAAAGGTAGGTAGGGAAGTTACATATTCAAAAATATCTCACCTAACTTCTCTCCCAAGTAACTTGGCCAACCAATTAGGAGATTACTTGGCCAAGAAGTTAGGAGGTTACTTGCCCAACAAGTTAGGTAAGTTACAACAATTTTAGATGGTTGCAACCACCAAAGAGAAAAAGAAGTTGACAAGTGGCCATAGTAGTTACAATATTATAGAAGATTAAAATATAATTTCTAAAAT
>MNCI01018003.1:26183-41248 GCA_015680685.1 Gnetum montanum | reverse complement strand
CCACCATCTTACCATATGAACAAGCAAAGTTTCGCACTCGACATGAAGCACGATGCCACCAACTAATCCAACCCACCTGATTTAGGGGCCTAGGTTCGACATTCTAATGGTTGGATAGAAGAAGTTGGGCAATTGGGGAAGAAAAATAGTTATTGTGTATTCGGAAAAGATGAAATTTTTGTTGGCCAAGGTTACCATGAATCTTGATAGATATGGAGATAGGAAGATGGTCGGATAAGGTGGCATGGTGATGAACCATAGTGGCAGAGAAGGCTTGCCAAAAGGAAAGGGTGAAGAAATAGAACCTATCTAACCTGCTGTAGATGCGAGCCTGCCCAAGATAGAGATTGCTCCAAGTAAATCTATGGAGGGGAATGCACATGGAGTTTTTTGCCCGATCTAAGAGGTAAAATCTTTTCTTAAAGGTAGACCAGGTCTGATACTCGAGATTGGGCAATTGAAGAAACACCCCTCCAAGCTTATCTTGAGGGAATTCTACCATATTAAAATCTTCTCCGAATATCCAAGACATTAGGGAAAGAGAAGTTGCAAGTTTTTGTCAAAGGAGAGCCTGTTTTGTGGAGTCATTTGGGGCATATATCGAGCAAATGCCAAAAGGGCCATGCAGGGATGAGAAGGTGGCCTAGGAAACTCTATGCCTAGATTCAGAACCACTTTGAAGGATTTTAGTTTTCCAATAGGGTGAGAGGAGAATGGCTACGCCTCCTTTCCCACTCGCATGGGATGTTGCTAGGTTTGAGAAGTGAGGAAGAAACCAATGGGCAGAATAGGATAAAAGGTCGGCTGAGATCTTAATTTCTTGAAGGAGAACGAAATCAAATGTCATATTAAGACTAGACATAAAGTTTCCTGCTTGCTTCCATCGAAGCCTACCAGTAAGGCCTCGAACGTTCCAAGAAAGGAGATTCATGGGGAAACAAGGGGTAGTTTGGATGGAAGGTCAACAGAAGGTTTAAAAGTCAAAGTATCTGTTTCCTTTATTCTTGATAGGAGGGAAAAGGAGTTGTTAGTGGGGACAAGGGCCATGGAAGTGTGTAGTGAAGAGGAGTTGGAGGGAGGAGTAGAACTAAAGGAAGCTTTGACTCGTTTCCTTCCACTGCCCACCACGAACTCATCCTCCGTCACTGAGTTCTTGACAACGTTTGAAGGGATGACATGGGTGGAGGTGTGAGTACCTAACTGTTGTTTCTGTAGCTTGGAGGGGATAGACTGAGAGGAGGATTAAGGAGTTGTTGGGGGAGGAAATTCGAATTTAAAGGATACTAATGGTGGATGTAATGGTGTCACTGGGGAACGAGTCTTCTAAGATGCTACAAGTTGTTTCTTCCTGGCTAGGATAGGACACACCGAGATATGATGCTCGGCTCTATGACAATAGCTACATGAGTTTGGAAGGTATAAATATTCCACTTTTTGGATGAAGAGTTTTCCACTAGCAGCAAACGTTAATGAGGTCTTCCGACGAGCTATATCCAGTTCAATACAATAACTAAGAGATAAATACCTAAAAGTATGTAGCTTTGGCATAAGTTTAATCACCTTAACATATATTAAATAAATAATTAAGTGTACATGAAAATCAATTCAATATTAATAATTTTATATTTTTCATATACATGCATTTGCATAATCATATATATACCAATGGTTTTTGTATTTATTTTTATATTAATTTAATAATTTTAAATATAAAATATATTAAAATCAATAAAAAATATTCACTTTAGAATAACTATAATTAAAGAAAGATTTTTATAATGAAATTTAGAAAATATAGAATCCAAGTCTAAGTCTTACAAAAACTTTAATTACAACTATCTTAAATATTTTCAAATGCTAAAGTACAAATAATCAACAATGGTTTGTTGAAGAATGTAAGAGAGCTAGAATTTTATTAAAGACTTATAAGTCACTGAAGATTATCAAGTCATATAAAAATCCAATTCTAACTAAGAAGCAGAAATTTTTCAAAACAAAGACAAACTAATTTCTTAGAAATGATAAAGAAAAATCCTTGGCATTTATTTCAAAGAGAAAAATATATTATATTTTTTCTTATTAAAAATTTTTATCAATCTTTATTTTATTATGATGAAAAAATAGAAAATTTCCCTAATAATGGTAATACATTTTTGATTTCTTTTTGATAACATAATGCATAGGATATGAAAAACTAGCATTAAGAAATTTTTTTGATCTATATGGTAAAATGTTTAAATGGGGAGGCTCACTAGTATGAAATGCCATCTACAAGAAGTTGAATTTGGATGTGCAAGTGGGGTTAGAAAGGAATTGTGCATCAATAAAGAAATTGGTGAGTAGTTGTTTGTCCCTATGCTCAACCATATGAATTACAAGCATGCACTAGCAATCCAGTTGAATTCTATGGACTTAGCTCTTAAGTGTGCCTATAGACAAAGATGGTGACTTAAGGAAATGTGATCGTTGTCTTCTTAATTCTCACTTGTGCATACTCTTATGTATAGTTAAGTGTGAGCTAAGGCATATGATATATATATATATATATATATATATATATCCTAAGCATTGATGAAATGATAAATGGTTGATAGTTAACTAATCTAGCTATTTAACTATTCTAAAACCAACGAGCCTAACATAAGTATCCAAGCTCACTTGTCATACATATCTTGAACTCGTTTCAATGCTACTAGGTTACTAAGCGATTATTACTAGGCATACCAAATGGTCACTACTGGAATTATCAATGATGAGTGGTGAGGTACCCCTACACTCAACCATACGAAACGAGCATAGCACATGCGATCCGGTTGAACTCTGCAGACTAAATGCCAAAACGTCCCATGGAACACTTGGGGTTAATCATTTGTTGTCTTCCTAGACTTACTTGTTGTTGTCACGGTGTATGGTTAAGTAAGTCTGAGGTATATGATTCATTTGGTCTTTTCCAGTTTTTCTCCTAAGCTATGAGGGAAATATTTGAGAAACTAACTAACTCTAACTAATGTCCTAAGTCTAAATTAACTAGCGTCAGCATCCGTTCCCACTTACCGTACACACCCTGAACCATGCAACTGTGGCTACCAAATGCTAATCGTTACTGGGATCACCACACGTAACGCACGTGCTCAAAGTGGTCATACTAAGGCACCTATTTAGCTTAAGTGTGATAAGCAGTCGATTTCTTGGCTAGCCGTACACACCCGTAAGTGCTCGTAGCCAAGTCGTACTTATCACACGTTCTAGCCTAGCGATGAGTAGCCGATTCCTTGACTAGCCGTACACATTAGACTACCATTGGGATTACCAAGTGCAGATCCTGGAATACGCTACTGGGTTACCAAGAAATCCAAAGCTCGTAATTAAGTCGTACTCACGCGTTGCGACGAGCAGCTGATTCCTTGATTAGCCGTACACATCCGTAGATGCTCGTAATCAAGTCGTACTTGTACGCACTAGGAAAGCGATAAATAAATAACAATAAAATAAAACCATGTACTGCAAAGTTTATCCAATCAAGTTCATCTTTATTTCTGTACACAACTTGTGTTTAGGTTACAAAGTTGCTCGAATAAAGAGCCGTTCACTCTAGGACTCCTACTGTGGGCACATGGGAAAAATAATCTAACTCTGGAGTAATCAATCTGCCAGAGCTTCGCTACTTCTAGCCAGGATTGGGAAATAAGGGGAGTGCTGCCTCTTATTTATAGATTTGGCGATGGACTGCGATATCACGTATGCGATATCATAAGGGAAGACGCAATATCGCGTATGCGATATCGCAGGGGATGCGATATCGTGGCGGCCGCGATATCGCGTACGTGATATCGCGGCTTAGTGTGTATCGCATCTCATCATACCCCCATGACTAAATGAAAACTCATCCTCGAGTTCCTTGCAATAATATCGGGATGGTATGGAATTATTGAGGGGAATGGAACTAATGGGATGACATGTGAACGGATCTTTATTACAAGACTTGACAAAAACTAGTGTTCATGACAACAAGGGTGAACACCTTATTACAATGACATCAGGCCTTTGTTGGCAGCTTTAAGAAAAAGAGAGAGATAGAAAGAAGTGTTGCTATTGCCAACGCCAAGATTGCGCTTTCGTTGTCCATCCATAAGCGTACCATCGATCTTGCTCCTTGCATAGCTGCTTTGGTGCTGCTCCATTCCAAGTGTTTTGCTCCAGCTCCAAATCCAATCCATTGTTGTATGATTTCCATCTGCACACACAACATAATCATATATTAGCAAGGGTAAATGAGTCATTATGTAGTTAATACCTTGCTGTAGTGTAGGTTCATTGGCTAGGTCGTGGTATGGCTGATATGGATCTGGGAATATGTTACTGATGACTACCGAAGGTGTAGGGGTTAGAAAGAAAATCAAAAATTTTGGGGCGTAGGAGAAAATCGAAAAAAGCGGGCCCCATACCCCCATGACTAATCGCAAACCTCCAGTAGCGTGAGAATGCAGAAGGAAAAAGGAGTAAGAAAGATAGATAAAAAAAAGGACAGATGAAAACATCAAGGAAATGGATGTCAAGATGGTAATGAACAAAATAATAATTGATTGCAAAATGTTAAGGGAAAGAAGTTAACTAAGGCTCCAAATAGGAATGTCAGTGGGTCCTCCCCAAAGCAGGCTCATGCCGTTAGTGCCCTGACAAAACCCACATTCAAAGAGTCCGTAGGCTCCGGGAATGTCTTTAGGAACAAGAGTTAAAGTCTTAACCACAAGTGTTTACCAAAAAGAAAACAATGCATCAACCAAAATATATACACTAATGATACAATCAGCAATGAGGTGAATAACGGAGAGAAAGATGGAGACAGAGAATGAAATGGAATCCCAAGGACAAGGTGGTGTATAGTCCCCTTGTGTGTTTTATGATTAATGGGACTTGGCAAGTCTCATTCCAACTCCGGCCTCAAACCAACCACTTCTAGTGACTCCGCATCAATGCATTCGGTTAAACCATCCACGTGGGTAACAAGGATGCATCTTCAAAGAGCCACCATCATTCTGACAAAACAAAGAGAGAGTGGGAAGTGAGAAGGGCCTTAGTTAGAGGGAACACTTTTGGTTCCATAACCAGTGCTTGTAGCCCAACTTTATTTTGTCTAAGGGGTGTGCTTTGAATTCTCACTTTTTTCTCACTTGTTTTCTTTTCTCTTCTTTTTTTTTTGTTTTTTTTTTTTGTGTTTTTATGCGTGAGAACCACACCATGCAAAGACTTCTTATTTTTATTTTCTCAGCTTCTGAGAGTGAGGTAGCATCAAAACGATAAGAAAACTCAAGAAGAAAACAACCAAGTACCCAAGAGAATGATCAACACAAAAAACATCAAGTTTCCTTGAAGTCACACCCTTTTCAATCCTTGAGGCCTTCCTTAGTTTGAGAAATGCCCAGTCACCGATTCGTTAAAGTTCTTATTAGAAGGGAACTGTACATCTCCAAGCCAAGAGAAACCATAGAGATTGGTGGATGGATGGATGAAGTGATCTCATTGCCTACCATATCAAAAGAAACATACCTTAGTACCATCATTGTGACTTAAAGGTAAAAATAAAACATTAGCAATCAATGTGAAAACAGTTCATACTATCACTTTGAACACTTATTAGGTGACAAACTTACAGGGTGGATACACACACACACACACAAAATGGAAAAAGTATAACGATGTTGTAAAACAAAAAGTAAAAAAGATAAAGAAATTTGTAAAAGAAAAACGTGTAAAACAAAAATGTTGTAAAACAAAAATGTGTAAAACAAAAAATTGAAAAAGAACTGAGGGCCCCATGTGATCAGCATAGGTGGCCATCTCCCCCATGACTGAGTTGTAAGGAAGAGATCCGAAGTAATAAGCATTTGTTTGAATTTTGTAGAAGTGCCCAACTTCTCCCAATTGATGATCTTAGATTCAGGGGTGGAAGTTGGAGACGCTCATGTTCCAATGTGTATATGCTATCCTTGTTGGCATGGGTCGCCTCAATTCGTTCCATGCATGTTTTTCTGCTCCTTCAAGTAGCTGTCAACCAAGGGGTGTCTACTACTTTTTGTGTGGTTACTACATACAGGCATCCTTGTTGTAAAGTTTCAAGGGCACACCTACTGCATGGAGGAGATGAGCATCCCTCCATGTCATCACCCAATGAATCAATGTATGTGATGCATGGAACTTTCCTCTTCTTGATCTTTCCACATATGTTTACCTTAGAGATTTCCAAGGAAAGATCGTGGATCCTAAGGCATGCATCTACTGTGCTTAGCCATGCCCTTCCCATGATAATTGGGAAGTCCCTTTCATTGTGGTTCACCTCGATCACTAGAAAATCAGCTGGGTAGGACCAACCACACACAGTGGTAATAACGTCTTCCACCAATCCCAAGGGAATGGTGATGGACTGGTCTGCCAACTCTAGTTGAATGTTGCTCTTCTTGAGTTGGGGCAGGTTCCAGGCGTGATACATGTTTTTTGAAATTAAGTTGACTCTGGAACCTGAGTTAAGAAGAGCCCGATGTGGTTCGTTTTCGGCGATCTACAAATAAATTAAGGGACTCCCAAGGTCGGTTAGTTTCCTAGGAAGGTTTCCTACCTTGATCCAGTCAGTTATGGTATGTGTTAACATAACCATATGCGTTATGCCCTGTTGGACTGAAGGGTGCTCCGAAGTGTTAGATGGTGGAGACATGTACATGGCCTCAATTGCTTGTTGTTGCGAGAGTTTGTCTAGGCTTTTGGTTCTGAAATAAGGTCTCCTCTTTTTACAGTTGTCAGAACCATCAGCAGGTTGGATATTTGCAGCTCTCACAGCATGACATTGTTGCGGTTGAGGAGGAAGTTCCCATTGCATTCTTGGAGCAGGAGGTGTTACGGGAACTACTTGAGGTGGAAGAGGTGCGGTTGGATTAGGAGGATGGTGTGGGTATGGAGTGTCTCCC
This sequence comes from Gnetum montanum, assembly GCA_015680685.1. Classification (NCBI taxonomy): domain Eukaryota; kingdom Viridiplantae; phylum Streptophyta; class Gnetopsida; order Gnetales; family Gnetaceae; genus Gnetum; species Gnetum montanum. Next base: position 34,289 of record MNCI01018003.1, on the reverse strand, counting down.
AGAGGAGAAGGAGTCCTTTTGAAGTACTCTCGAGCTTGGTAGTGACGATTGGAGGTTGCGTGACCCATAGAGTCACTTGGAGAAATTGGTTACTACACATAATATCCGTAAGGATCAGGCTGCTGTTAAGGGTACTATTGTTTTAGCGATGGCATCCCCCATGACTGTGGGTATTGCCATTGCTGATGCTGTCCGATGGGCTGAGGCGGAGTTCCACTTGGATAATACGTTAGTGGTTGGTGGAACTGCCTTGCGTTACCTTGTGGATAAGGTAACCTTCGGGGTGTTTGCCATTGGTTAAGTCTTGGGTTTAGTGCATACACCCAGACTCCTATAGATGTGAGATAATAGGACAACATCCCTTAGGATGGCCATCGTAGCAGACCTCACATCCACCATCATCGTCTAAATCAAAATTTTCAGCCACATCGGAGTTAGTGATTTTTCCCTTACCCTTGTTATGTGCAGGGCTTAAATCTCTCCACTTTTTCTTACCTTTGTCACTACTTTGCTCAACTTTAGACTCTTCTACAATTTTCAAGACTATTTCTATTTTAGAGTTTAAGGAACTACATACATCATCTACCTTAGCCGCTATTTCTATTGTTAATTTCTGGATCGGCAAGGTTTTTTGGTTCACCAACTCTTCAATTGGTGACTCATCCTCTTCATCACAAAATTTCACTCCCTTCTTTCGAAGGGAGGGATCACGGTTGTACTCCTCCGCACTTTCTCTCTTGCGTAGCTCACCTTCTTCATTTGCTACTTGTTCCAACAAACTTTGGCCTTCATGGGCTCTAAGTTGTGACAATCTCCCTTGGGCATAAGTTCCAAGGGTTCGTCTCGTTTCATGCCTTAGCCCATCCACGATGTGGCGCAGTTGATCCCACTGTGTGTACCCATGGCCCGGGCAACGATGTAACAATGTGTAGTAGCGGGCCATGACAGCATCCAAGGGTTCGTGATGACCTTGCTTCCAGCCTTGGATCTGCTTATGCAAATTGGACACTCTGGAGTATGTTTGATATTTTTCGTTGAATAGTTCTAGCAACGTACTCCACCTCCTGATGGTTTCTGGTTCCAAGGACTGGTACCAACTCTCTGCTTCTTTGATGAGTGTCCTTGGGAATAGCTTAAGTTTCTGCCACTCACTATCAATGTTCTGCAAGGCGCAGGCATCGTGGAATGCCTATAAATGATTTTGCGGATCAGCATTATATCCCCCTTCAAATCATGAGATATTGTTCATGTCTAACCGTTTGATCTGACTATCCTTTAAATGCCTTGTGGGAATCCTAACAGCCTCTGTGATGTGAAGCATACTTCGGGTTGCAAGTAGGGGCTCGTCATGATCATCTCTTTCATGATGCCTATGATGTCTATGTCATTCCCTACTCTCCCTACGTCCGTTCCCTTGTCCTCTCTCTCAACTTTCACGTCGAGGTCTTTCATCTCTTTTACTTTTATCCTCTCCTTTAGATTCATGGTGGTTGCGCCCAGATGTGGAAGGAGAGGGTGAATGATGTGAAGAAGGGGAAGAAGAAGGGGAATCATCGCCATGATGATGTTTCTTACCTTCTCTTCGGCTGCTACGGCCCCGATCGTTGTGACGATCAAAGTGCTCATCCTTAGCGTGAGTGGTTGTTCCCTCTGCGAACAATTGGTGTTCATGAGCATCAGAACCAGGGATATGTATCGTTGATCTTAGGTTCTGGTACCCATCCTTCTCACCATCGTTAGGAGCGGGAACATCCTTTTCTAAGGAACCCATGATAAGGGGTTCCTCATCTCCTATTTCGCTAAGGACGTGTGGGGCTTTGCCCTTCAGAAAGGTGTGTTGGCTCTCCTGCCTTTCGTCCCGAATACGTTGGGCAGCGGTGGGATGATAATCCCTTACATGATATCTTCCAGCAACGTATTCAGCAAAAATTTCTTGCATGCCAATCTGTGCCAAGGCATGAAAGATCATGTTGGGAACAGATCGATCTAGTGGTAAAACTATATTACCAAACAAATCTCTCTAGCGCAACTGTTCATCTTGATGGAGAGTAAAAGTGTAACCAGGAATATACTCATCGGGATGAGTATAAGTTATCGTATACTATTTAGGACTTGGCTGGTCTAGGTCATGTTTTGTATGTTGTTGACTGTCTCATGTATGATCCTTAGGTGGTGAGTTACTCTTATGAGAAGAAGGCATTTTTCTCGGTCTGCTAATTTTTACCGTTATAAAATTTTTTATTGATTAACCTGAAGGTTCGTTAAGGCTCACAATGATGTGAGTGATATCCCTTATGTTCTATTAGACGCATAGACACTTAGTCCCCAGCAATGGCGCCAATGATGAGTGGCGAGGTACCCCTACACTCAACCATACGAAACGAGCATAGCACACGCGATCCGGTCAAACTCCACAGACTAAATGCCGAAACGCCTCATGGAACACTTGGGGTTAATCATTCATTGTCTTCCTAGAATTACTTGTTGTTGTCACGGTGTATGGTTAAGTAAGTCTAAGGTATATGATTCATTTGGTCTTTTCCAGTTTTTCTCCTAAGCTATGAGGGAAAGAGTTGAGAAACTAACTAACTCTAACTAATGTCCTAAGTCTAAATTAACTAGCGTTAGCATCCATTCCCACTTACCGTACATACCCTGAACCATGCAACTGTGTCTACCAAACGCTAATCGTTACTGGGATCACCACATGTAACGCACGTGCTCAAAGTGGTCATACTGAGGCACCTATTTAGCTTAAGTGTGATAAGCTGTCTATTCCTTGGCTAGCCATACACACCCGTAAGTGCTCGTAGCCAAGTCGTACTTATCACACGTTCTAGCCTAGCGATGAGTAGCCGATTCCTTGACTAGCCGTACACATTAGACTACCACTGGGATTACCAAGCGTAGATCCTATAATACACTACTGGGTTACCAAGCAGTCCAATGCTCGTAATCAAGTCGTACTCACGCGTTGCGACGAGCAGCCGATTCCTTGATTAGCTGTACACATCCATAGATGCTCGTAATCAAGTTGTACTCATACACACTAGGAAAGCAATAAATAAATAACAATAAAATAAAACCATGTACTGCAAGGTTTATCCAATCAAGTTCGTCTTTATTGCTGTACACAACTTGTGTTCAGGTTACAAAGTTACTCGAATAAAGAGCCGTTCACTCTAGGACTCCTACTATGGGAACATGGGAAAAATAATCCAACTCTGGAGTGATCAATCTGCCAGAGCTTCGCTACTTCTAGCTAGGATTGGGGAATAAGGGGAGTGCCGCCTCTTATTTATAGATTTGGCGGTGGACCGCGATATCGCGTATGCGATATCGGGGCTCAGTGCGTATTGCGTCTCATCAATCAAGCATTAAATAGTTGCTCAAAGTGGTCATAGTTATGTGTTCATTATTAAACATATTAATTAATTAAGGCAAGAATGTAAAGTGCATTAATAATAGAATGCAATTAAGAAATATTAATCTATTCCAAGTGTTGCAATGAATGGCAAGAATTTCATCTTTATTGTTGGTCACATCAATATGTTCAAGTACAAGATGCTTGAATAAAGATCCAGACAATCACTTGAATTCATACTGAGGGCACTCAGAAAATATTCCAACTCTAGAGAAAAAAATTTCAAGAATTGGATTACACTAATGACATAACGCATCATAAATGTGGTGCTTACATGAATTTATATAGGTTTGACATGACACTACATTAACACATCTTTCCATGCATCAATGGGACCAAGGCTACGTCAATGTCACTACATCGATGCAACCAACCAATGATACTTCATCATACCCCAAAAATTAAGTGAAAACTTGTCCTCAAGTGAACAAAAGTAGGATCAAGCTTCTTACAAAATTGGAAAGATATGTAATTATTGACTTACTAATGCTAATTAACTAATTGACTCTAAATGCTAAATTATAAAAAATTACAAAATTGGTTTCAATGATAGCAAAATTAGACACTCTTCACAAAATTAATAGTAGGGTCCCTCTAATTGTTGAAGATGAGGAAAAGTTTAAATAATGCTAGAAGGTGGAGGCTTTTGGGGTGTTAAAGGCCCTTTGCCACGCTTCAACACTTGTGACAATGGTGATGGTTGAGGTTGTCTTGTTGTTGTTGCTACTTCAAATGAAAGACAAAAAGAATCTAGCAATGCTTTCATCTTTTCCTTCTTGTTGCATGGATCATATGTAGTCAATGTAGCTTTGCCAATGTTGACTAGTATGGGAATGTCCCACAAGCAAGTCATTGTAGGGAACAACTCTTTAGCATTCACAAACCACACTACAAATTGTTTCCATTCAATGTTGAACATCTTTACCAAGTTTTGCAACTCATGATCATCATTCATTCTTTTGGCCAAGTCCTCAACAACTGATCATTGATTAGTGAATCAGCTCCTAAGGACTTAAAGCTTCCCATTGGTTATCTCCAACGTTTGTTTTCTCTCTTTATGGTGCTTGAATTTTACTTCGTATAGGAGGTACAAATTGGGCATCTACTTCTCTATCTCTATTCTTAGGCTTCCTGCAGTCAACATAGCCAACTTTGCATATTAGAGGTTGGTGAGCTTCATGTATTCAGTCATCTCCTCTATCTACAACTCTTTTAGATGGATTTCAAATTTATTGTATATGTTCAATCCATCAAAGATTGGCTACCATACATGACCTCTCTATTAGAGTTATTGGAGGACCTCATTCATCTTTCCCTTGGCCATCTGAATCTCCTTTTCATTTACTTCCTTAAGGCATCCAACCTAGTCCTTTTAGTGATTTTTAACCCATTCAAATTTTAGGACCTTGTTCTTCTAGGTGGCTACCTCTGTGATCATTTTTTGAGTGAAGCATCTAGACTTCCTCCATGGAGAGATTTCAATTATCCACTACCAACCTCCTCAAGTCAATGTTCACCTTGGCTAGCTACTCCTATTGCTGTAGGATAAATTGACCATTTGGTCCTTCTGCTCCTTGACATTTTGTAGGTCATGAATATTCTTGGTGAGGACCAAGTTTAACTTATGGCCTTGAGCCAAGTCCTTATTAGTTTTAAAGGTTAATGCTTTCGATGAGGAGGTGTCAAATACCATCATCTCCTTTACATTCTTAGCCTCTTTGAGCTTTTGTTGAGCTACTGAAAAACTTCATCTTTGTTGAGGCTTGGGTTGAGAATGGTTGGGTAGATGGGCTTGCAAATCTCCAACTTTGGTAGCCAACCATTGATTTTTGGTGGTGGCTACCTATAGCTGAGTGTTTGCAATGATAATTTTACCCTTCATCTATAGCATTTTTGACTATGTTGCTGTAATCTCATCTAGGAGATCAAAGATCTCTAGAAGTAGTTGCACAATTCCCACTAGTTAGTCTAATACCTTATTATGTTGGGGTATGCTAAGCCAACCATTCCATACTCTTGTAGAAGCTTGAACATCCTTTAGAGTAGTAATGTCTCACGTTGCTATCATAGGAGCATTTAAACCCTTCGCCATCCTATTGGCCACCACTTCCATCATTGTCTCTTGTTCATGGTGCTTCATCACTAGGATAGTCACCCCCTTGCCTTTCTCCAAGCACACCAAGAAAGTTGTAGTGTTTCTAGAGATTTCAAGGAAATCTTATGTAGGGATGGACACCATAACTTCCCAAGCACTAGATTTTTTTTTTGTAGATGCATGTTCTTTGAGTACAAAATAGTGGCACGGTCTCCACTAGCTAGTTGATGGTCTAGGTAATCTTGTTGAGATGGCTCAACACTACCAATTGTCGAACCCTATTGTTGTTGCTATAGTAGCTGCTCTCAAATTTTTTTAATTCTTTCAGTAGCTACATGGGCTTTTGGTGTGGTCTTTCGAATAGGTGGTGGTGGTGGCCGCTCCTCTTTTAGCAACTTTGTGGCTACTTTATCTTCCATCCTCTCTTGCTAAGATGTGACAAGAGCATGGAAGAGTGTGTCATTAGCATAGTATGTTATGCCTCTCCTTCTACAGAGTTTTTTGATGAGGCACGAAAATGGGAGTGTCTTCCTTCCTTTCTAATTTTCTTTGAAGAGCTTCTCAATCTCTAAGTAGATGAGCTAAGGAATGTTGATGAAAAATTTACTGCTTAGAGTGGCGCACACATGGGTAGAGAAGGTTGTAACATTACTAGGGCTCATTATGGTGTTCAAGTGATAGGCTGCTATCTTGAAGTATGCATGCTCCACCTTGGTTAGTATGTCGTATTCCTTACAGTCCATCAACAATAATGCTAGACACACTCTTTCTTGGCCTTGGGGTCTACCTGTGTGGATATCTTTGTCAATGTTGCCCCTGTACTAGGAAAGCCAAGGGCCTTTACAATGGCCTCAACCGAATAGGAGATGATTATATCTTTGATTTTTACCATCATGTCTCCCTATCAGTTGTTCTAGAATATATACATCTCCCCCATGTACCATTCTCCATTGGAAAAGAGAATGAACCACATGGGAGACCCCTGTAATTGAGTGCAAACTTCCTTAGGCACCAAGTCCAAGAAGGATTCAAAGTTTAGTTCTTCGAGAACTAAACTTTAGATCTTCTTGGTTCGAATTTTCTCAATGTAGACCTCTGTGGATTGTTAAACTTAGAAAGGGGGGGATGAATAAGTTCCCCAAATCGAACCTTTATGAAACAAAGTACACACATGAATTTACATGGTTTTCCAACTTGGGTACTCCACACTTGGAGGATAGATTGCAAGTAAATCTCCAAAATTTGTTGCTCTAAAAATGTGATTGAAAGGTCCACACCCTATACAGTCATCAAGCCCTACTCCAGAGTGTTGTACCATAACACTAATCACTTAACCTTGCAAGGTCTCGTTAGGCTTGGAAATGTGGTTTCAAGGCTTCCACAACTTTTACAATCTTGAGCTTTGCACCAGAGTGTTGTACCCCTGCACGAACAAGTCAATCCCACATGATCCCAACAAGCTCAAGCACATCAACCCCACAGGGCAACAAGAGAATAATAGTTACAAAGAATAATTACAACTCAATTTGCTAATCCTTGTACAATTAGGTACATCACACTTTACAAAGACAAAATGATAATACAATGAGGAGAAACATAGAATTCAATGATTACAAATGATTGTACAATGAATACAATAAGGTTTGCACATTTTCCATGGCATATCAAGTCTTCTTATAGTTGTCATGTTTCTAAATCCTTCTTAGAATGCATGCAATGGCTAGGCAGTGATCACTAATGTTCATGGGAGACATCTTTCTCATGCCTAAGACATCTCTCTAAATTTACCTTTAATTTTGGGAAGACATCTTTATTTCTTGAAAGATGTCTTTGTCTAAGAAGGAATTCTTGCTATTTTTGAAGACATCTTTATCTAAGTTCACTCCAATTCTACCAAGATGTTTGCTACTTCCTAGAGACATCTTTCTTCACTTTCTTTGCATGATGAATCCTTCATTCCTTGTCCATAACTTTACTTAATCCAAGTTCTTATCCTGTAAGCACAAAAACTACACACACATACAAACAAACATGTTTTCCATTTTTCTTAATGTTTTGACATACCAAAACTAAAAGGTTCACAATCTCCCCCTTTTTGGTAATGTCCAAAACTTAAGAAAATGGGTTAGCCTTGTCCCAATAATAATGCACAATACTTCTCCCATTTTTTGGACATAACCAAAAAGGTCAAACCTATAGACATATATAAATATATTAAAAAATCATCATAAAAGATATTCTATGAAAATCATAAAGACATAGAAATTTCTATGCTAGCAAAGGATGAGGATAAGCATGGAAGGGCAGGTGAAAAGCAATAAACCATAGAAAGATAACTGGAAAACACACCATCTATTTATAACCATCCATACACTATTTTACATCAAACTGTCTGAGAGCATCTCAGAGTACAAATAATCACAGATCAATCACATATGTGAAAAGTCCAAAAATTACATATGTGAAGGTCAAAAAATGTCTTATCCTTTCTAATGACCAAAAGGAGAGAACAAGAAACCTGTCAAGGCCTCAATCACTCACCTTGGTAGCATCCTTAGACTTAGAATCCATGGTTGCTCAAGATGTA
>MNCI01018003.1:0-25997 GCA_015680685.1 Gnetum montanum | reverse complement strand
CTACTACATGAAAGCATGGTGCTCCCCCTGAACACTTGTTGGGGATGCCTCTAGCTCAGAATTTTCTATGGAGGAATAAGAGCATCCTCCCTACTATCAAAGATAGGAGGAGTGGTAACGTTTTCAAATACCTACCCATTAAAGGAAGGAGGAATTCTAACTTTAACCAAACTCTTAAGCAAGTAAGAGAGGTTCCTATCAAGCTTTCCAATGGCTTAGCCAAGTAGTTGAAACAGTTTCTTCAAACAAGAATTGATCTAAGCTCTAGAGGATTTCAATCTTCTTAACTATGGAGATTCTTCCTTCTTTTTATTTTGAGGTTTGATTATGGGTGCTACTTCTACTATGTGAGAAGAACTTGTCTTCTCAATGTACTCACTAAGAGTTCACTTGCCTTTAAGCAAAGGCAACTTTGGAATAGGTACAATCCTCTAGTGGATCAATAAGTTGATGAGCTAGGGGTGCCTAAGGATTCTCTCCTTGGCATAGAGACTCAAAATATCTTGACAAAGTGTGTGCCCTAGATCCAATGGTAATCCTGTAAGAAAGCAATATAGTACAAAACCCTAGCATGGCAGTAGATAACTATAACTACCTCCCTTTACTATTATGTTATAAAAAACAATAAGTAACCTGATGGAGGCATCAGGAGTCATCTTACTTTGCTCAATATGATTCCTATTAAATGTCATATCTCTCCTAGATAGAACATCACAAAATTCATCATGAGCTATGAGCATTATACCATTGGTATAAATGTCATGCATAGACTCTATGGTAATCCTGAAGACATCTAAATTAGAAATACCCAAGAGTGCATTTATAATTTGAGAAGAGGCTTCAACAACAATCCCACCAATAGTGGATGTGAATGCTTCAACAATAGCATTAGAAATGATAATATTATTATAGAATTCATGAATTAACACTTCAAAGATAAGAAAATTCATAGAAATGAAAGATGTTCACTTCATAAGCTTAAAATAATCCAATAGAGCTTGTTGTCCTTGTAGTGAAAAATTAAGAGAATGCTTAGAAACAATAATAGCAGTTCTTGTATATTCAAATTTTGTTGAGTGTCTATACTATGAAACTGAGGCATGTGTGAAGGAGGTGCACTACTAGAACTTCCTCTGCCACATTTGTTGGGTGGATTTCTGGACATATTAACCTTCCTGTGGGCCATATTTGCCAAAATTGCTATGAATGGTGGAGCCCTAGTCATCTCTGTGGGGTTTCTATAGAAGAATACGACAAAAATGGAGGTTTTTTCTTTTATAGCTGTGGGAAAACAAGGGCTTTAAAAGAAAAAAGAAATGCCTTTTTCGACATGTTAAAAGCAAAATAGATGTCTTTCATTTATAAAAGATGTCTTCCCCACAATGATACAAAAATTAGAGAGACGTCTTCGTTGTTTTAAAGAAATCTTTGTGGAGATGTCTTTCATCAATAATCAAGGTAAGGTTTTAAAAGGCTGTCATTGGTCTATAGTCTTTAAGAAACCTTGAAAACATAAAGAAAAGCTTACCTTTACATACATGTCATGTCGTTGGAAGTTGATGGAGTTCAAAGAGCTAGTAAATGGGTTTCCTCTTTTAAGGAATATCCTTTGAGCCAAACTTGCCTAATGTCCAGGGCATGACTTCCTCTGAAAAATTTATTTTTTAAAGTGTCCAGGGCTTTTGGTTCTATCGTTTAATTCTCCATTCCTTTTTGACAACGTTGGTTCTTTTAGTTGATTTCCAATCTTATTTGTGATCCTACTTAAAACCCTTTCTCAGTGTACTATGATAAAACCAATGAGTATTATAATATGCCCATGTACTCATGTGATAAAACTTTAGATTGCACTTCCATTATTTATGACCAATATTATTGCAATAATAACATCTATTTCTCCTATTGAAATAATGACTAGAAGAACCAAACCTTTGAGGAGATTTTTTTATGAATAGGAGCTTCCCTTGATATAATGTTCTTATTTCTTAGAGGTTCCTTTAGGTGGGATTAAGGTCTTCTAGGTTCCTCTTCTTGGTGGTAGCATCCAAGTCCACTTTTTCCTTGTCCTAGTACCATTGAAAGGGACTCATTTTCCTTCATTAGTCATTCATTTATTAGTTTAACATCTGGAACTTCCACTTTGGCCTATTCTAAAGATAAGGTTAGCTTCTCATTCTTAGCCCTTAGGTTTGAGAGTTATTTATCAAGATTAGAAATAGTTAAATTTAACAAGGATATTTCATGTTCTTTAGAATTAATTTGTTTATTTAACTTACTACAAATATTTTGAAAATTCAAAAGTTCTTTACGCAATAAATCAAACTTATGATAATCATTTAGTCCATCATCTCATGAATCACCATCAATGAGGGCCATGCAAATGAGCTAAGAATTTTTTGCATCTTCCTCTATTTCTTCTTCACTCTATCCCCCATCATCCCAACTTGTATAGAAGTTTTTCTTCTTTACTTCTTTAAGGGATTTGTTCTTGTATTGCATCTTGAAGCTACTAGGACATTTGGAGGTCACATAGCCTCTACCTCCACACATCCAACATTCTATAGGAGAAAAATCTAAGAGTTTAAAATGTTCTTACCTCTTTCTTTACCTTTAGGATGATTGAATCTTTGGGGATATGCCCCTTTGTTCTTCCTATAAATTAGTCGTTGTAGCTTCCCTATGAGAAAGAAAATCTCCTATTCACTACCCTCATTATCCACATTGAGTTCCTTCTCCTTTGAAGTAGTATTTAAGGCAATGGACCTTTCTTGAATGGCTCCTTCACTTATGAGATTCATTTCATAAGCGATGAGAGCACTTTGAAGCTCTTCAAGTTTTAAAGGTGAAAAGTCTCTGATTTCTTCCATGGGTGTGAGCTTGGATCTAAACTTAGGTTGAAGAGTCCTATTGATCTTAATAATCACATTACTTTCAGGTAGATCCTTTCCTATTCCTCTGATTGCTACAACAAGATCATTACTTCTAGAAAAATAAGCCTTAATTTTCATACCTTCTCTCATCTTGAGTTTATCATATTCACTTTTTAAAACTAACAATTTTTATTACTTAACAATAGAGGTTCCTTCATAAGTGGCTTCTAAAGTTTGTCAAATTTCTTTGGTCATTTTACAACCTACTACCCTATTGAATTCATATTTATTCAATGCACAACATAAACATTTTTTTTCTTTTGAATCAAACATGAACCTATCCTTTTCCTCTTGAGACCATCTGTTGCAAGGCTTGGTGATGTCGATGGTGCCATCAATGAGTGGAGCATAGCCTTCCAGAATTTCCTCCCATACTTCAAACTTCATAAATTCAAAGAACCCTAGCATTTTAGCTTTCCAATAGGTAAAGTTGAATTTGTTGAACATGGGTGGCTTTGTGTAAGATGTTCCCTCCATTATTCACTCTTAAAATTAATGATGACAGAGAGGAGTACCAGGTTCCAATACTAGTTGTGAATCATTGAACTTAGAAAAGGAGGGATGAATAAGTTTCCCAAATCAAACCTTTATAAAACAAAGCACACACACAAATTTATGTGGTTCCCCAACTTGGGTACTCCACACTCAGAGGGTAGATCACAAGCATACCTCTAGACTTTTTTGCTCTAAAAATGTGGTTGAAGGATCCACACCCTATACAATCTTCAAGCCCTATTCCAGAGTGTTGTACCACAACACCAATCACTCAACCTTTCAAGGTCTTGTTAGGCTTGGAAATGTAGTTTTAAGGCTTCCACAACCTTTACAATCTTGAGCTTTGCACTGGAGTGTTGTACTGCAACACCAACAACTCAATCCCATAGGATCCCAACAAGCTCAAGCACATCAACCCCATAGGGTAATTAGAGAATAATAATTACAATGAATAATTGCAACTCAATTTGCTGATCCTTGCACAATTAGGTATAATGCACTTTACAAAGCCAAAATGATAATACAATGAAGAGCAATAGAGAATTCAATGATTACAAATGATTGTACAATGAATACAACAAGTCTTGCACATTTTTCAATATTCTTATAGTTTTCATGTTTCTAAATCCTTCTCAAAATGTGTGCAATGGCTAAACAATGATCACTAACAAACATGGGAGATGTCTTTCTTGTGCCTGAGACATCTCTCTGAATTTGCCTTCAATTCTAGGAAAACATCTTTTTTTCTTCAAAGATGTCTTTTTGAAGTCTTGATTTTGGAAGATGTCTTTGTCTTGTGTAAGATGTCTTTCTTGTATTGACCTTCATTTTTTAAAGACGTATTTGCCTTGGGATAAACATCTTTGTTTGAGAAATATGTCTTGATGTTTCTAAAGATGTATTTGTTTGAGTTCACTCCAAATCTAACAAGATTTCTATTGCCTCTTAGAGACGTCTTTCTTTATTTTCTTTGCATGATGAATCATTTGTTCCTTATTCATAACTTTGCTTAATCCAAGTTCTTATCTTTCAAGCACCATAGCTACACACACATACAAACAAACATGTTTGTCCTTTTTCTTAATTTTTTGACATACCAAAACCAAAGGGTCCATAGCCTCTATCACTATGATCTTCAAATTGGACCTTAACACCTCATCTTGCCTAGTTTTAGCATTGGGAATTTTTTGGACAAATTCAAATTTGGAATCCTTTTGAAGAGGTCCCATCACGTGAGTTTCTTTAGCCTTCTATTCTTGGGGCTATTGTGATTATTGTTGGTCCCTTCCTTCTCACTCTCACTTCTCCCTTGATTGTGATGGTCCTCTAGTGGGTGTTCCCCTCTTTGGTGTCATTTGTGATCATAAATGTAACCAAGGATTAGCAAATAATGTGTAACCCTTAGTTCTTTTGATACTTCTCTCATTTGGTTAAGTTACACTTAGGTTTGTTTGTGATTATGAAAGATTGATTATTTTATTCATTAGCTCCTAGAGTTTTTTATGAGGTTTAAATTTCTGTAAATAGGAATTTTAATAGTTAAACTTTAGGAAGTTAGAAAATTTTCTAAAAAATGTTTCATCATAAACTAAAGGTTTGTGGCCCCCACGATGAAAAAATTACCTCTAGTAGCAATAGGATTGGAAAATGAGGTAAATTGGACAAGTGGTTTGGAAGTTATGGAATTTTGAAGGTCTTTGGGATCTAAAAATTGCAAAAAATTCCCTCATATTATGAAGAAAATTTGAAAATTTTGGCTAAGTGTTGATACTATTTATATTTTTTTTACACTACATCAATGGGGATGCATCGATGCATTGGGCTACATTGATGGGGATGCATCGACATAGCCATCTGAGATAGTTTTTCACAAATAAAGAATAAGTGTTAGAAAAGATTTTGATGATGAAATTAAAGTCCAAAGAAAGTTGAAAAAGCCTAGAATGATAATAAATCATGGAAGAGGACTTGAAATTTTTTTGAAAAAGGAGATTTGGAAAAAATTATATTGCCAAGGAGTGCAAAATTGGATGTTTCTTACAAAGAATAATGGAATTGAATGCAAAATAACTCATGGATAGGAAGTTTAATAAAACCAAATCAAGGAGTATGCAAGTGGATCCTTCCCATAGTACGCTCATACCCTTAATGCCCTTGCATGCCCTCATACCTAGGAGTTCATAGGTTTCAAGGATGATTGATGATCACGAATCATTAAAAATCGAATCCGCATACGAAATCATTAAATAATTAGGACATAACAAAACAAACACATTGATTAACGATGATAGGAGCCAATGAGGTGGTGGATGGCAAGAGTGTGAACAATGAGAGAAAGTATGTGTATGGTAATGGAGTTTTGCATCTTGGTCACAGAAAGTCCTTATGGATCATGTGGTTAATGTGACCCAATATTGTCCCATCCTTAGTTAGAGCCAAGTTCATCCACTTCTAGTGAGTTTGCATTGGAACATTTAGATTGTTTGATCCCAAGAGTTCATGAACACTCCCAAAGGTCATCCACCATTCCAAATAGAGGAGAAAAGAGAAGTAAAAAGTTAGAAAGGGCCTTAGTTAGATGGATGCTTTCAAGCATGGGTAACATGTCTTTCTAGCTCCATAACCAATTCTTATGGTCCATTATTTTGTCTAAGGGATGTGCTTTGAATTTCCATGTTTTTTTCATGGGAACCACACCATGCAAAGACATACTTCCTGTTAATGGTCAAAATTATGAATGGTGAGGAATCATGAGCATACCCATAAAACCTAAGAGGGTAGGCAGGTACAAAGGGTGAAAAGTCCCCTTGAAGCCACACCCTTATCAATTCCACTTGATTCATTCTAAATCTATTAACTACCAAGATCATAAATTCTTTATAAGTTGTTATTAAGAAAGGACCTTAGACTTTCAAGATGAAAGAACACCATGGAGTTGAATGGAATGAATGGATGACGTAAGCTCATTACCTGATACTATAAGAAAATCAATGTTCCATTAATCAATGTCATAATTCAAGGATGAAATCTAGTCATTAAGCAATCAATTTAGTTAATATAATTCAATTGAACTTCCAACAAGTAGTAGTTGTATGAAGCACCAAAGTCATGATCGAAATAAAGAAGAAAACACATGTAAGCCTGATACTATAAGAAAATCAATGTTCCATTAATCAATGTCATAATTCAAAGATGAAATCTAGTAATTAAGCAATCAATTTAGTTAATATAGTTAAATTGAACTTCAAACAAGTAGTAGTTGTATGAAGCACCAAAGTCATGATGGCAATAAAGAAGAAAACACATGTAAGTAAATTTAAGCAAAGAGAAAAATATATAAAAAAATTGTAAAACACTCAAGAAAATGGAAAACATATAAAGAAAGATGTTAAATTTTTTTTTTTAAAAAAACTAAGAATCCATTACAATATTTTAGCATGGATGGCCAACTTCCCCATGATTGAGTTGGAAGGACGAGATTCAAAAAATAGAATGAGCTTGGTCATCGGTTGAGGTGTTGTTGCTACTAGTTATTCTTGACTCCAAGAAAGGTTTAGCTTATTTTTTGTTAACCAAAAATTATTTTTCTAATCTGGTAGGATGATAAATCAACATGGTCCTTGATGGAAAGGTTACATGAATAATATAAGATCCTTTCCATAGTCTTTGGAATTTTGTACATTGAGTTCCATGCATGGGGTTCCAATAGAGAACCTTATCTCCTACTTAAAAATTAACTTTTCTTATTTTAAGGTCATGTCATTGTTTCTTGTGTGCCTTGTGTACTTCATTCAAGGAAAAAGTCACTAATCAATTTTTGTCTAGAGTGTTTAATGTTATTGATCTTTCTCCTTGGGCTAGCAAGGTCACTACCTATTGAAAGTATACAGAGCACTTCTTGGATATGAAGAGTTGGGAGTTTTCCATACACTAATCATAGGGGGAATAACTGATAGGAAGTTTCCATGTTGATTAGTAAGCCCAAAGAGCATTGTTGAGTTTGGTGCTCTAGTCCTTCTTATATTTACTAACTGTATGTGTTAGTATCTTTGTTGCTTCCCTATTAGTAACCTTAGCTTGATCATTGGCTTGGGGGTGGTATGGAGGTTTGAGTTTATGTTCAACCCCCAAGTGTTGCATAAGTTTTCAAAAAGTGACACATGTAAAGTATGTTCCATTATCAAAAATTAGTGCCCTTGGCACACCAAACCTATTTACCATATTTTGTTGTACAAAATATGTCATCATAGAGGATGAATAGTCGATGATGATGAAAACTTCATCTCACTTTGTATAGTAGCTAATAGTAATGATTGTATACACGTTTTCATTAGACATAGGGTTGATGTATCCTATAAAGTCAATACACCAAAGATCAAAAGTCTCCAATGATTGAATACACTATTGGAACCCTTCTATTCATGTAATCATCCCTCCATATCTTTAGCATCTATCACATAAACAAAAGAAGTGATGGACATTCCTAAAGATCATCGACTAGTAATATCCATCAATGAGGATCTTAATGGCTATCCTCCTCCCAGCATAGTGTCCCCCACAAGGACCTTCATGAGAATCCTAGAGGACTTGAAGTTGATCTGCATTAGGTAGGCATCATCATACTAGGTCATCAATACAACTCTTGTAGAGGTTACCTTTGATTTCCATATAATTTTTGGCTTGGTAAGGAAATTGTTGTCTCTTCCTACTTTTCCATTCATGTGGCATCTTCTAAGTGATTAGGTAGAAGAGGATGTGATCATACTAGTTGGAAACTTTGGGATTTTCAACTTCAACAACATCAACAAAGAGGAGTTCATTTAGAAACTAATTAGATAATGGTTCTTCATCCTCTTTATTATCCCATTGTAACTACGATAAGTGGACAACAATCATATTCTCAGTCTCCTTTATATCTATCATTGTAAGATTAAACTTTTGAAGAATCACCAACCACCATATAACACAAGGGCTCATTGTTGGTTTATTCATAAGGAACTATGTAGCATTATTGTCAGTGTGCACAAAAACTTGGTATCCAAGCATATAGTACCTAAACTTTCTTGAAGCATACACCACTGCCATGAGCTCCTTTTTAGTGATGGTGTAGTTTAATTATGTACCCACAATGCTTATTCTTGTATAATGAATGCAATAGGGATGTTTTTGATCATCCAACTATATAAGCATGATCCCTAAAGCATAATCAGATGCATCAATCATGATGTGGAATGACCTAGATCAATTAGGTGCTCATAGAATTGGAGCTTGTACGAGTCCTATTGCATCACATGGTACACTATAGCCCTGCATCACATGGTACACTACAGCCAATCACATGGTACACTTTAGCCCTAAATCACATTATACACTGCAGCCCTACACCACATAGTAACCATGGTCCTATTATAGCTCTGCATCACATGGTACACTATAGCCCTATTGCAGCCCTACACTGCATGATACACTATGGTCCCATTGCAACCCTGCACTGCATGATACACCACAACCTTGTTGCAGCCCTACAAAACACCACATAGTACACTATGGTGACCAACTCGACATGCATAGTTCATTACAAAAAGCGTCAAACTTCATAGCTCGACACCACTGAGATTGTGACAACACTTCCATTACACCTGTTGTATACTTTGTACCTTCTGATATCCTTTTGGAGTTAACTAGGCTTCCATTTGGGGTAGTGTTCCATTTCTCTCTTCCATTTCTAGCATTTTCTTACATTTTTCTTGTGTATTTTCTCATGTTTTCATGCATCGTCATGTTGTACTAAGTCTCCTTTCTTGAATGGTTGTTGGTGTAGGTTGTGGCGATGCTTCTGCCTCTGCCTGTCTTGATATCTTTCGATAATGTCAAGCGTCTGGATGCGATTCTCCTCTACTAAGTATAAATCCAATATCCTAAACTTGTTGTGTTGAGTTTCATTTATTACCATGGAGAGGACCATCCGCAGTGACGAAACTTGTAGTTCCAAGGGCAACACCACTTCGAATCTGTAGACTAGGCTGCAGGGTGTCTTACCAATAGCTGTTCTGCATGTTGTACGATAGGCCCATAGCACATAGAGGATTTTCTCATGCCATTGTTTTTTGCTACTGTTGAACATCCTTTTCAGTAAATTGATGATCACCTTGTTCGTTGCTTCTACTTGACCATTTGCTTGTGTATAATAAGGCAAGGAGAAAGATTGTTTGATACCAAGGTTACTGCAGAAAGATTTTGTTTTGATACTACTAAATTGTGGCCCATTGTCGGTCACAATAGTCATGGGAAGTCCGAACCTAGTTACTATATTGTCCAAGATGAAATGGCAAACCTATTAAGATGTAATCTTTCATAGGGGGATAGCCTGGACCCACTTTGTGAAGTACTCGGTGGTGGTGATAATGAAGCTATGACCTACAAAAGATTTAGGTGTGATGGGGCCTATGATGTCTAGTCCCCATCGTTGGAATGGCTAAATGATCTGTGTAGTATGTAATTCAGTTGGAGACACGTGTATCAGATTTTCATAACACTGGCATGTGTCACATGTTTTAACCTTGGTAATGTAGTCACGTTCCATGTACAGCCAGTAATACCCTAAGCGTACGATTTTAGTAGCCATGGCTCGTGGGGCTATGTGTCCTCCACATAGTCCTTCATGAACTTTGTTAACTATTGTTTGTGCTTGGTTATTATTAACGTAGGTTAGCAATACTCCATCAAAGAAGTGTCTACATAGAGTACTATCTCTGAAGATGACGTATTTCCTGGCACGCTTGTGGACTACGTATTTTTGTGCAAGTGTTAACTCGTGTAGTGGTTCGCCATGCAGAAGGTAAGCTTTAATGTTATCATACCACTCGGACATTCCTCCTGCACTTAGAGAAGAGATTTGTGCTTCTTGAATGATAGGCTCTGTACATTCCATCATTAAAGCGAGCTAGGTGGAAAATAGATGTGGTGGTACATTTAAAGCTAGCGTGGCTAATATATCGGCTATAGTGTTCTCATTACATGGCACGTGCCGGACGTCGATCTTTGTGAAGTATCTCAGGAGATCTTTAGCCATATCACAGTAGGGCTGTAGATGCATAGCCTTGCAGGTGTAGACTCCTTTGATTTGATTGATGACAAGCATAGAATCACCTTGGATTGCCATGTGTTGAACGTTGAGTTCTATGGTTGTTAACAATCCCCTGAGGAGTCCCTAGTACTTTGCCATATTTTTCGTACAAGGAAATGCCAGGTGGTAAGCCAGTGGACGAACATCTTCAGGGGAGAGCGTAATGACGATGGCAGCACTACCACCTCTGGTAGTTGAAGCTCTGTCAAAGTGTAACGTCACTTCAAGGCCTGTCGATATAGGGCTTAAACTATGTACATGTTCATCAGGGAACTCAGGCTCTATCGTGGCTTGATCATTAACAGGTGATGTCACAAGTTGGTCAGCTATTGCCTAGCCTTTCATGGAAGATTGGCCGACGCAGTGTAGGTCAAATTTTGCTATAATGGCTTTCCAGCGGGCTATCCTACTACTATCATACAAATTGTTAGTAATTGTGCATAAAATGTTATTTTTGCAAATTACGTTAACTTGGCTACGGAAAAGGTAGTGTTTACACTTCTTCAGTGTGAACACCAATGCTAAACAGTTATACTCTACCTCGTTGTACTTTGTTTCGTACCCAAATAGAGCGTGACTTAGATAATAGATAGGGACTTCTGACCCGTCGTCCCTTTTTTGGCACAACAACGTAGCTATCGACACATCTAACCTCTCCAGGTAGATGTAGAAAGGTTGATCCCTTTGTCGTGGGAAAACCATTGGCAAATGTAACATATCTTTCTTCAAGTTGTCAAATGCACGCTGGTAGTCTTCGTTCCATTCGAAATTAACCCCTTTTTTGAGCAGGTGTTGCATGGGGTGTAACTTGTCCGTTAATTTCGAGATGAACCACCTGATGAATTGTAATCTACCCTACAACCCACGTAGTTCTTTGAGGTTCATCAGTGATGTTAGGTTAACAATGGCTATAACTGTATCAAGGTTGACTCGTATTCCGGTCTTCGATACCACAAACCCCAACATGCATCCGGTTTTGACTCCGAACACGCATTTTCTTGGGTTGAGCCAAAGGTCATGCGTGAGACACTATTTAAGGACTAACTCTAGGTCTTCTGAGTGATCTCTTAACTTCTTAGATTTGACAACTATGTTATCTACGTAGTCGTTCAATCTCTCTAAGATGTAGTCATGGCATGTTGATAAGTTGCTCCAGCATTTTTTAACTCGAAAGGCATCATGGTGTAACAAAACATTCCCTAGGGAGTCATGAAAGTCGTAGTCAATTGGTTTTCTGGGTTGATATGAATTTGATTATAGCCCAAAAGTCCATCCATAAAGGATAGTAGCGCATGGTCGGCTGTTGTATCGATCAGTTGGCCGATACTCGGTAACGGGAAGTTGTCTTTAATCGTTGCCTTGTTCAGATCGCGGAAGTCTATAAAAATGTGTATTCCTCCTATTTTCTTATAGAAAAATACGATGTTTTACACCCAGTCTGAATAATCAACCGCACGAATGAAATCAGCTTGATATAGTTTAGTGATCTCATCACGCACTGCTAGTGCAATTTCAGGCTTAATCTTCCATGCTCTCTGTTTAACCGCTTTGATATGTGGGTCTAAAACTATATTGTGCTATATTAGTCTCAGGCCCAAACCCAACATGTCTTCGTATGACCATGCGAATACCACAACATTATTCTAGAGCACTCGAAGTATGTCTCTTTGCGTATGTTGGTCAAGGAGGGAACTAACCTTCAGAGTTTTGCTTTCTCCTTTGTGCATAACCACAGAGATCTCAATGAGGGAATCCTCAGTCACATCACTAGCCTCTGGGTCCAGCATTCATGCCAGATGTTTTGGGCAGTCTAGGGATGCTTCTGAGGCTGCTATGGTTATGTCGCAAAGGGAAGCATTGATTCCTATTAGTGCGTGATTGAGCTATTTGATATTTTCTCCGTATGGGTCGGTTAGGGCTAGAGGTGTGAGTAAAGCTGTGTCCATTTGCGGATCAACTTGAAAAACTACCAAGAATGGAAGTTGTTACATTTTTTTTTCGTTGATCTCTTGAAACAATGGAAGGTTTTATAGAAATGCATGTTGAAAAGCTACCAGTTTAAGGTCTTGGTGGATCGTTATAACATGTATAGCCTGTGGGAAAGTGGTAAGACTAGTTTCCTAGATGGTAGCGTAACACGTCTGTGAGCTATGATGGAGGTATAACGTGGCACGTCTAGTGCATCGAAACAGCTAATTTAGAATTTGTGCAGACCGTAGTTAATGTGCTTGAATTATGAGACGATAAGTTAAGCATTAGTTTAAGGTCTTTTCGGACCATAGTCTATACGATATCCACAAGGTTAATGCTATGATCTTCATGCTTCATGTGGCACTGACATGTCTACATTTTGGGAAAGTTCTGGATTGATAAGATTGAAAAAAATTAGTTTCAACTGCTACATTTATAAGTCTCTGGTTTGTCTTCAAAGTGAATTGTAACATTGCAAATTTGAATTCGATCACAACAAAAGAAAAGTAGAAGGTAGGCGTAAGAAGATGATTTCTTGCGAAGGTTATTTAGTTGTAACCATGGCACCAAGGATTAGAGGTAAACATGCCAAATTGGTGAAGATTGACGAAGTGCAGGAGAGTCTGTAGTGGGTTTCGAAGGCCAGGGTCGAAACGCGGGAGGCTACTCCACTTGCTCGGTTGGTCGCCTCTTACCTTCCTGAATAATTGTTATTTTCATTGTCATGGAGTCGTAGTTTATTTTTTTTGAAGGAACGTATTATGTCAGGCATTGATACCTAGTTGCACGGGCTAAGCCATTATAGTTCGTAATATTGCCCTTATCACCGTTGTTAGAGACAGACCTTGCATTGTCGCAAGGGTTTGGGTGACCTTGGGCAATATTGTGCAAGCATTGTGCATAATTGAAAGTGTCTAGGTATCGTGCCCCTATGTAACATAAATAGGATTATGTTTCTCTCACCTGTGGTGGTTGTGGGTTATGCTAAGGAAATATGCGGTATTACCTTTCATCGTTGTTATTAGAGATAGACCTTGCGTCGTTGCAAAGGTTTGAGTGATTTCATGTACTGCATTTCTAGCATAATCTATGATTTTTTGGAGGTTAAGATAACAGGAATCTTGTGTTTTGCGTAATGGATTTTTGTTTTGTTCATTTTATTTTATTTTTTGTCAACATGTCTAAGTTGCTTTTCCTAATGGTTGTATGTTTTGTTGTAAAGGATTATGCTAAAGCCTATCCTAATCATCTTGGACATTGTGGGCATTCTATGCTGTTTGCATGTCCCCGTGGCCAATGTTCCTCCTCCTCATGCTCATGTAAAGGAGGAGGCAGTTTGGTTCCGAAGAAGTGCATGGGAGTTCTTGCAGTTTTTGTTGTGAAATTATAGCGTAATTATTTGGTCGCACCTATCGATCGAGACGTCCGGTGCCATTCTGGAGACATTGCTATTTGGATCAACACAGAGCATCTTGGCGTTTCTAAGGGATGGCTCAATTAAGACCATGCAGGTGCAAGATTGTGAATAGAGCACTAAAGGTTTAAGGAGTTTATCTTGGATCTGGGAGATGCCCAGATTTAATTGCTATCATGCTTACAACACTTTGTTCGTGGTGCTTCATCTTACGACTTACTTCCAGAATCCACCTGGCATTGTGTATTATGCAGGGGGTAAGTGTTTCTATGGTGTTATGATGTGTTAGCCATTGTTTGAATTTTTTTTCAAGCATAAGAAATTGTCTACATTCTATGATGTAGGTTTTTTATCAACCAGGATGGTCTCCAGGGTGATACAGATGTGTTATGTATGACCGAAATGGCCATAAAGGAGTTTACTTCTGTTAGCAATGTACGCATTGGTGTTATGGGACAACTAGAGCTTGAAATCCCACATTACCCTACTCGCTATGTCGAATTTTTTACCAAGTGTAAAAGATTCAGATGGCTAGACAAGAAGTGGTGTCTGGATTGTCCTCTTACCATCGCGGACGTACAAGAGAAAATCCCACCATTTCCTTCACCTTTCAGACATGGTAAATTACACTATAGTGATTCATTGTGCAATCTTATGTAGTGGAAGAAATGTGTAAAATTGTTTTATTCTACTATACTGTATAAACTATTGCCTTATGTCTACATTCAGGGAATCATGGGAGATCACGGTTACGACCTCTGGGCGTGAGGCGAGCAGTCTCTTGTTTCGTTATGGTGACTTGAAAGAAGCACAACGTTGGCTCAGCCATAGTGTGGCCCCAGCTATCCTGACTAATAACCTCTAGAAAGCTAGATTGATAGAGCTATTTTTGGCTATAACTCCTAACGTTACTGTGGGTGAGAAGTTGACCTTAGTCAACTCCTTCAGCAAATAAGTTGAGCATCTTCACATGCGCGTGCATAATGTGAGTGTGAGTTTTGACATTGACGCTCAACTATTCACTGACCTCTTTGGCATTCCGTCCGATGGCCTTCCAGTAGAAGAAAAGTCAAAGAGGTGTTCTAAACACCAGAAGGAAATAGAGGAGTGGCTAGGCATTAAGAAGTAAGTGAAGGGGATCCTCGCTGATAAAATTGAGTTAGAGGTGGCTCATACCATTTATTCCCTTTTTTGAGCCCACGCCTTCTCAAAGTTTCTTTCCTAGGGAAGAATCCTCACCATAGAGCAGGCTCGGATCATGCGAGAGGTCATGGAGGAGGGGACATGATATAATTGGACCAGCTACTTTGCTGAAGGCTTGTAGACTGAAATGGTCAGGCTTTATAAGAAGCTTGAGTCCTGCTTCAATGTGCATTTTGCCTTCTTCATAGCCATCTTTCGGTGTTTTGCCAAATTCCTAGTGGTTCAGAGAGATGAAATCTGGGTGTAATAAGATCGTAACCAAATTTCCAAACCCTGGATTTCCCAAGTTTTTGGCACCACCCAGTCACAAGATCCCCTCGAAGGCATTGGGGACTCACTTTTACTCACAAGCAAGGATATGGTGATGCCTCGCATGCAAGGCCCAGATAGCATGGGTGGGGCACTCCCTTCTTACACTGGTAGTGTGTTGAGGGGGAAACGCTTGGCGGAGGAGATAGTGAGTTCATCAATCCAGCGGAAGAAACATCGTTCGGCCGTGGAGTCTCCTGATTCAACTGGTGTAGAGGGGAAGATGCTGAAAATTAAATTTTGTAGGAATGATCCCCCAGCTAGTAAGTGGAGAAATGCATAATTAGTTTATATGTGTATTACGCTGCATATAGATGTAATGTCACATAGCGCTTGTAACTGTTTCGACTAACTATGTTTTAGCAGGCAAAGGAAAGAATGTAGAGGAGTTAACCCCTGAAATAGGGGCGATAGTCATATGGCATGAAGAAGGGGCCCCAAATTTAGGGAAGGAGGCCCCTGATAGTAACATAGGCAACACGTAGATTCCTATGCCCGAAGAAGAGGTGGAAGCAGAGGACACTGAGGTCCTTTCTGACAAACTAGAAAAAGAGGAGCGGGTCGCTACTGGTGAATTTTGTTATTGAAATGTCCTAGGTGGCTTTTGTCTATTGTGTTATGTCTAACTTGTTTTATTTGCGTAGCGGGCACTTCTGGTGATGGTGGCGTACTTTTTTCAATAGTCCCAACCCAACGTTGGGATGAAATTCCTAATAAATTCGCATTTATGGAAGGCATTGCAAATGATATGATTAGTCGCCTAGAGCGGATCAATCTTGCGATTGGTGCGTAGGTGTTATGAAACAAGGATTGTTGACATTACACAGTTGTACTATGTTTACTACGCTTAACTGTTGTCTCTATGTTACAGGACCTCGCCTCAAATGGGATCCTAAAGAACCTGTTGACTTAGACACCAGCCCTGAGCCTTCACTAGAGCTAGTCAAAGTGCCACACAACCTTTACGATGAAATGCGTAAATGTGCGTTATGCTCGACACGCTCTTTATGGGAGTGTCAAGATGTCAACGAAGCCCTTTGGAAGAAATTATAGAAATCCAAGAAAGAGAAGACGTCTCTAACTGGTACGATTGAAGATTTAGAGTCTCGAATCAAATTTCTACTAGGTTGGGAAGCTAATGATGAGGATTGGTGGATAGCTATAATTGACTACACGTGTTATTGGACGATCGTTAGAAACAACATCCAAGTCAGCTGTGAGCTCGTAGAGCAATGGATGCAAATGAATCACCTAGCTTAGAAGAACCAGGACTGGAAGGACTTCAGTGCGAGGGTCCAAGAATGGGGGAAAACACAAAAAGACCATAAGCACATGTACAAGTAAGAATGTGCTGCCTACCATGAACACTACAGAGATGCTGCTGTTGAAGCGCAGTCTCTTCGGCTGTTCCTCGACGTCATTGGTGCTTCTGGAGTGTATGAAAGGTTCCAGGAGCAAGTGATAATAAGCGCCCCTCCTGAGAGAGAGATAACCCTCCCTGGCAGGGAGACCACTATCCCTTCCTTCTTCCCTGAACCACCCTGATGAACTCTCATGGAAAATGGGAAGGTTAAGGCTGAAACCAATCTAGGAGATGGTGTTTGGTCTGAGCTCACTGAGGATGAGATCATGCGATGCCTTTGGGTTGGTTTGGAACAAATCCCTTTTGCGACTAACGCAGGACCATCGCAGGTGAGTTTGTGGACTATTTTATTTGTATTGCACGTGGTTTTGGTGGCGATGCTAACACGTGCGTCATGTCGTATCGCAGGATCGGCATGAGGAGGATCATCACGAGGATGAGCGTAATGGGGAGGATGGTCCCCATAGAGAGAGTCTTCATGAAGAAGAGTGTAATCAATATGATGGTCCTCACGAAGAGGATCTCCATGAGGAGGGATGTAATGAGAATGATCAAACTCACGACGAGAAACCGCGTGAGGAAGAGCCCCATAGAGAGGACCTCCCTGACGAAGAGACATTGCACAAAGGGGATCCCTACGAGGATGATTATGTGGAAGAAGTGGAATTGGATGACATAGGTGGGAGTGGTAATTGAGGCAACATGTGACTTAGGTAGACTGACCAACATTTTTTTGCTATGGAATGAAGTAAAGAACAGTACCTTTTGACTTATTTGATAAAATGATTTTTTTTTGGTTTTCATGAAAAGAAATGTATTTTAGAAA
Source organism: Gnetum montanum (assembly GCA_015680685.1). Taxonomy (NCBI): domain Eukaryota; kingdom Viridiplantae; phylum Streptophyta; class Gnetopsida; order Gnetales; family Gnetaceae; genus Gnetum; species Gnetum montanum. The sequence continues at coordinate 8,360 of MNCI01018003.1, read as the reverse complement.
AAAATCATGTTTTAGGCCGCTGCGGGCCATTAGTAGTTTGAAGCAATTTTAGGCTAGACAATCATAAGTGTAAACAGATAAAGAGAATTTCTAGTTTTAGGCTGTAGCGGGACGTAAGTAGTTTAAGGCCATTGCGGGCCATAAGTATCATAAGCATAAACAGATAAAGAGAATTGCCAATTTTAGGTTGTAGTGGGCCATAAGTAGTTTAAGGCCATTGCGGGCCATAAGTATCGTAGTTTAAGGCCATTATGGGTCATAAGTATCATAAGTGTAAACAAATAAAGAGAATTGCTAGTTTTAGGCCGTAGTGGGCTGTAAGTTGTTTAAGGCCATTACAAGCCATAGTGATCGTAAGCGTAAACAGATAAGGAGAATTGCCAGTTTTAGGCCGTAGCGGGCCGTAAGTAGTTTAAGGCCATTGCGGGCCATAAGTATTGTAAGCGTAAACAGATAAAGAGAATTTCCAGTTTTAGGCCATAGCAGGCCTTAAGTAGTTCAAGGCCATTGCGGGCCATAAGTAGTTTAAGAAAAAACATAATAAGAGCGATGCTAAAAGAAAGTGCGTAAATTGCGTAACAGTAAAGAATGCAGAATGATGTGACATGCCATGCTGATATGTTTATCTGCTAGCCCCATAGTTGCTTTCTAATTATTTTTAGTCTTGGCGACGTGTAGGAAGGCTTAATACTTTGTTCCTCTATGCCACCATCTTCTCCCTGAAAAGGCAGTTCAGCACAATTCAAGCTATCATCGCCCACTGTTTTGGCCTGTTTGAATAATGGAATAGGAGACGGATCCTCGAAGGTTTCAACTTTTGAACCTTGTTCCATTTCTACGTTATTAACAACCTAAGGGATCATCTTATCCCCATGGATGATCACTTCCCCTCCTGCGTAGTGCAAGTGGATCTCCTGGTGAATAGGTGATGAAACTATCCTCAGTTGAGCCAACCAGGACCTCCCCAAGATTAGGTTGAAACCTGGCATCTCCTCGACGATGATAAACACTATTCCTTTGACTTGCACTTGCACCCTATTGAATAACTTTAGACATGACGTTGTCGTAGGACTGATTTGGTCGATCAGCCCAGTTTATCCACTATGGGGTATGGAATGACATTGGCAGCTGCCCCATCATTTATGTGTACTCTCCGGATCTGATATTGGCCAACTTGGATAGTGATGAACATAGGTGCTATTGTCACTTGACCCTTCTCTAGGTCGTCCTTAATGGATTCATCATGAAAGATCAGCAGGGAAGGCCGAGGTTGTTCAGCAGTGATGGGAAGCATGACAACATGGATTGCTTCCTCATCCACCATCAGGTTCTCATCCACGAGTATGGATGTTAACATGCAAACCATGGCCTCATGGTACTTTTTTGATGTCATCAGGAAGTTGTAGAGGCTCAACGTTGTGTTTTTTTATTTCAGAGCCTATTTAACTTGTGTAAAAGCATTGAGGAGATGAATCTCCCAGGGAGCAATGGTTTTTGATTGAGGGCTGCATTTTCTTGGCTTTGGGGAAGATGGCACCATTTGCGTAACGTTGTCTCTTTTTGTTGAGGGTGGGGCCAAGGGCACCGAAGTGAGGGTCATAGGTTTGAGAAACCCTAGCATAAGGCAATCCTTGGCTGTGTTAGGTGCCATACACCCTTCTCCCTTCCTATTAGGTGGTGATTGGGGTGTTGACTTAGAGGGTTGCCCCTACGTAGCAGGAGCAACTGATAGTTTTGGCACCCTGATGATGAAGGGTGCCCTAGGTGTGGGCACGGGCTGGGCCATGGCTTTACCAATGGTGGACTACGGTACAAAGGTAGAAGGTGGGACTTAGAGAACAAAGGGTTGTTGCTGAGCTACACCTATCGATGTTGACGGGCTTGTCGTCTGAGGTGGGCGAGGAGGTGCACGTAGGAAAAAAGGTTATTTTGGCTATGCTTGGCAATCATCCTTCGCACCCACTACGTTGATAGTGTACCCTGCATTATTTGTGTTTAATGGATCCTGGTACACATACATGAATTGATTCTTTGAATGAACTGGACTACTACTCTCTAAGACCAATTGTCCTAGATCGATCAAGCGTTGAATGTCATCTTTCAACGCCTAGCAGTAATCCGTGTCATGACCACACAGTTGGTGATAGTCACAGAAACAGTCTAGCCTGAAGTTTTCTGGAACTGGCGATTCGTTTGGTAGGGCCAAGGAGGGATTCTTAAGAAGCTCACAATGTCATCTGTGGCATTTTAGACCTTCCTCGGATACCTTCTTATGTTGAATATGGCCAGTTCCTAGTAGTTGCTTCAAAATTTCTGAAGGCTTCAGAGGTAGAGCCATGTATTTTGAGTGGTCTTTATGCTCAAAGTTCAGCTTTGGATGTGGAGGTGCTTCAAGGATGGATGAGGTTTCCTAGTCAACATTGTTTGAGCTAGGTGTGGGCTCAGTAGGCACCGCAGGTATTTTCTTGTTATTATTTTTCTTCTTGGCCCCCTCGACAACCGCTGCTATAGTTTTTTTCATAGCTTTGCCTTTGTCCTTCCCCTTGCTGTGGCCATTTTTATAGACCAAATACGCTGGGTCTTTACTAGCCTCAGCCACGTCTTGGATGCTCTTAGTTTGAGCAAAGGCTTGGCTGAGAGAGCGGGGAGCGAGGTAATAGAACTTAGACTTGATAAAGTCATTAACCGCCCCCTTAAAGATTGCCAACAGATGGGCCTCTGCGATGGGCTCACAGATTTCATTCAAGGTGGCACTCCACCACTGTATAAACTTTTGAACTGGCTCGAGTGGATCTTGTGTGACTTATGGTTTTAGGTTGTATTTGAAACAAGTCACAAACTGAGTTAGGAGTTCTTCTAAGGTTGAGATGGAAGAGCATGGGAGTGCTTAATACCAGTCTAAAGCTTTATCCGTTAGGGACATAGCAAAGACATAGATAATGGTATGTGGCCATTGCTACAACAACAATGACTCTGACATGAAAGTGATGAGGTGAGCGTTGGGATCGCCTTCCCCATTGTATTTTGTAAAATGAGGGAGTAGCATCCCAGGAGGCAAGGACAAAATAGGCATGACTGGACTAATAGGATTGTCATGGTAAAAATACATGACCTGTACTGTGTTAGAACCTATAGCCTTGAGGCATTTAACTTCCTTAGTAAGGGTCTAAGCTAGAAGGTTTGATCTAGACCCGTAGACTAAGTGGTTGTTTGTGGGGTTGCATGGTGAGCCACACTAGGTGGCAGGACAAGTGCAATAGATTGGCATGTGTGTAATGTCATTGGGATTGCCCATACAGGATGTGCCGCCTACATTGCCCACCACTTGGCAGGCTGTGCAGAAGGCACAACAACCGTCGATTATGTCATAGGGTATGTAGCTTGCGTAGCCGGTGGCACAAACAATGACCCTGTAGTTGGGTTCATTGCTTGCGGGACCTGGTGTTGATGATAAGGAAGATGAGATACCTGTGTGGGCTATGCCACAAGAAATGATATGTTCGGAGCCCACCACGCTATAGTGGTGGTTCCTATTGTGTGAGTTGGAATAAATGGTTACGCTGTGTGTAATTGCGAAGTAGGTATCGCGTGTACATATGGTGACGTGGGTGCAGGCATAAGGCAAGATGGATCAGATACCTGCGGCTTCGGAGGCATGAATTGTGAAGAGAGACCACCCTGGAGGGTAGCTGGGAAGCGAAGATGCACTTGGGGCAAGTGCGGGACGTGGTTAGCATTAGATAATGTCAAGGGCATGGTGGCCATGAATAGTGGATTTATATGGGAAGTTGTGGAGGGGGGGGGGGGCAGAGTTAAATTAGTGTGACTGCCTCCCTCAGAATGGGAATCTAGATCATCTTGCCCATCATGGAGCACTTCATCGTGGAACACCTCTTCTCATTGTTCCGTGGATGCCCTTGTCATGATCATTTTATCTAAAATCCATTATTGTTGGTCTATCAGGGGTACCATGGTGTTAGGTGAAGGAATAAACTCTTTCCCGTTCTAGTATAAGAACTTGTATTCTCGTTTCTCTTTGAGTTCCTAAAGGTACATGGGCAGGTTTGCCGCAAGATTAACACAGAGGAATTTGTAATGTTCCCTATGCTGAGCATGTCCCTCAGGCTCTTTGTTTTGGAGCCTGAGAGATCGGCGTGGTTGCACTAGACTGGTCAATGGCTTGACTACAGGTGTTGTAGCCTGTAGTGTCCAAGGGTTTTCAAGGTTAGCAGTGTCAATGGCGGTGGTTGACATAGCCGTTCTCTTCACAGCTCATGAGTAATGACAAAAAAGATGAAGATCGATAGGACGAAGGCAAACTAGGGTAAAAATGGGCTTTCTAGCCTGTAGGATTCCAGAGGAATTGTCGAGGCGACCGATCTGCACCACATAATCTCGTAAACAACCACAGAGGTATTACGTTTATGTCGATCGAAAAAATGGATACAGACAACTTACAAGATTACCCATGAAAGGAGGATCAGAGGTTTAGGCCCTTCTTTTAGTGCCAAAAAACTGTAATGATGGAAAAAATTAGTCACTGGAAATACCGAGTGAAATTCTGTGTACACAGTTCCAACCACGGGTCCGTGCGAGGGCCGTGCTGGGGAAAATGAACCCAAGGTGCCCTAAATGGTCTTGTCGATCATATAGGGACTTACTTAATCAGTAAATTTTGTAATACATGGATTATCAAATGACGATTTCGATGGGGAAATATGATATTGATGATGTCGACAGTAATGGGGACGATGTAAACGATTCGAGACTATTACAATATTTATGTAGATAGGATGTAACAAATTGAATTTGGAGAATGCACAATCACAAGATCTGGGATTTTGCTTATGAAAAAATATGTTTGAATATAGTAGTTGCAGGTAGACTTCAGTTTAGACAAAGCACACACCAAGGACAAGAAAGTTACTTAGAGATGAAATAGGAAAAGGTTGATCTACCTTATTCTAGCCAATTTGGGTGCAAGGGAGTCAGAACTAGAGGAGAATATTTGCTAACTCAAAGTTCCTGGTTCAAAACCTCTTGTCGGTCATCATCGATATTCTTTTGATTGCCGATCCTCTCTCGGTCCTTTTGCCAGTCTTCATCAAAATTGTCAACAAGTTGCCAACAGTCGCCGAAAAGGGTTGGTAACCTTGCCGATGGGAGCAGATAGCCTACTGGGAAATTTTTTTTTCCAACCCTTTGATTGCCATCAATTGGAGTATTTATAGGATTAAGATTAGGAGAAAAAATGCAATTTGGGTGATGCATCTCCTAAGCTTGTAGAATGCTATTGACTTGATGTATTGTAGTTGAAGCCTCTGACGTTACGCTGTGTTACGCTCTAACGCGTAATGCATTGTAACCTGCCTTTGCCGGAACTTTAGCAATAGACTGTCCTTCGGTTATGTTGTGATATGTTGGGGAGCATAATATAGCATAATAACCACCGATGTTCAAGTTTTGGTATTTCCATTATTTCAATTAACTTGATTATCTGCTTACATTACGCTGCATTATGATGTATTACGCTGTGTAGTGTAATGCAGCGTAATCATAGTGAAACTGCAAAAAATTGAAGTGTTGTCACGATGCATTCCTTGTTTCTGCTCTGCCTTTATGGAATTTATTACACTACTCTACGTAATACAGTGTAATTGGCCTTAATCTATAAGAAGATTGTATCAAATGCACCACTTGTTGAAATCCTTCATGTAACTTCAAGATTTTGCTGCATCTTCAGGGTCTCAAAATTTCATAGTGTTTCAAACACTACTTTCAGCTTTAACATTGAAGTCTCCATAGAGGATACATGACAATCTCTTCCTAATAATTATGTTTTAAATATTAATTCCAAGGATATATGGCTTCTCTAGAATCTCAATCTTTCTTTCTTCCGCATGATTTGAAGATCTAGAGTTTCAAAAATCATGTTTTCTAATCTTCATTTGAATATTTGTACCCACTTGAACTTTTATTCTTTGTAAAATATCACAAAAAAATCCATATTATGATTCCTAAATAGTCCTATTAGCAATATTCTTAGAAAGAACCATTCCATGAACCCTTTTTCTTGTGGACTCCTTTGTATCTTAACTTTCTCAAATTGTGTTAAAAGAAATTCCCTTGGTAAGACATCTTGTATGCAGAGAACATTAGCATGAAAATTTTGTAATTTTGTTAGGATCTATGAATATTAGTATTCATGATAGTCCAAGGCCCATGGTGGACATAGTAGGTGTTATCTATCACTAGCCAGAAATCTTGTAATCATATTGTATGTTCTAAACTTCATTCTTCTTTCTAGATTCTCTCTTGGATCATTTCTTCTCATGGATATCATACACCTTTTTGGAATAAGATTATGATTCTTCATGATAATTAATGTTTAATTTATACTAATTCTCTTAACTACCTGATTTGTTAGGTCAATAATGACTTAAGTATATTGCCTAGACTCTTAATAACTTTTCTACCCTCCATAGAACACTGACTCCAATATTACGACTAATAATATACTAGGGGTTAGTGACCTAGATTTATCTATCTACATATTCTAAGAACCTAATCTTAATGCTATCATGGCCAAATAGGTTAGCTTTGTTAGTCCCAATAATCAAATTATTAGACATGGCTAGTTAGTCAAGGTTATGGCTTCATAAGGCATGATTTAAGGTATCAACTAATTAGTAACTATCCAGATGATTAATCTAACCTCATCATTAGGTTTAGAAGTAAACAATAATAGAAAGAACTATTCATATGTTATAAATAGACATTGTATGCTTGAGTTATGAAAAATTAAGCTTCTGAGAATCTTAAGGTGTAGTTTTGGACAAGGATTGAAAACTAATTTTAGGAGGTCTATATAGTAACCTTAGCTTTTCCATTACATTTGATAGGTTAAATTCTATTGAAAACAACTTTTTGTTCACTTAAAAAGACATCTAAAATCAAACTTTATGGTTTCCAATGTTTAAAATATTAGGCATATATTTTAAGACTTCTCAAGAGATTTCCAAGAGGTCATCCATCCCAATAGTACTCTAGGATGAGCATGTGTGATTATAGAATTTTTATCTAAGCTACTATTAAACTACTAATTAGACTAGTTGGTTAAATTTAACTAATAATGCATATTTTAATTTTTCCCGCATGGACTTTAATTTAAAATAAAAATGAAATTTTTCATCACACAACAAACATATGTATTTTTTTATCCACTGATGAACTTTTTTTTATAAATTAAAAGACTTTTAATTTTTTTATTAACTGATGGATTTTTTTCCATTACCAAGAATGCCAAGGGAGGTAGGGATGCATGATTCTCTCAATATCTATAGTGTCCATGAATATCAAGTAGCTATTGAAAGTTCTAATGGAATTTTTAATGAAGCAAATGATGAAGGAGGAGGTAATGACAAGGGTAAAGGTGAAGGCATAAGACATAACATGCTAGATGGTAGAGAAAAAGTTATACAATGTGGCAATATAAATAGTGCAAGAAAAGGATGAGATTTTTGGTGGTATTGAATCTAGAGGACATACAAAGGTAGAATGAAAGATATACAGAAGATAAAAATGCAAGGAAAGGAAAAAACAACTTGTGCAACCTACATTATATTCAAAATGTATCTTCTTCTTATTGGGAAAGTGCAACTCCTATGGCTACACCATAGCATCAATGCTTATATGATAGCTTGGGTAGCAATGATGTGACATGCTAGAACCTCACAATCCTATTGCATAGTAGTGTGATAGGCCAACATTGTCACCAACTATATTGTGATGTAGGTCGTAGACCTCATCCTTTTAGTTCTAAGGCTAATTCCAAAAAATTAAAGTTTTTAATGAAAATTTTTAATATATTTTTAAAATTATATAATATATATATGAATAATTAGGTTTGGATTTTAGAATAGCTATGTTAAAAGTGTATTAGTTAGTGGTGAAGAGATCTCATATTTGATTTCCACTCTTAATTTTCAAGCTTGTAAACTTTGATCTTATATTTTTTAATAACTTTTTTATTATTAAAAAATTAACATAACCATGATTATTAGTGCATTAATGTGTAAGATTTTGGTTGCATCAACGTATACCGATTGGCACAACCCCATTGACATATCCTCCTTGATGCCTGATAGGATGCATTGATGTAGATATGTTCACACTAACATAGACATTACATATATAAAAGCATGTACCCCTTGCATTTATTGTATCTTTCAATCATAGAATTAGCTGAATTATTATAGTTTCTTTTCTTGAAAGTTAGAATATTTTCTTTTGAGTGACCATAGTGTGAATATATTAGATTTAATGGATTTTTATTTGAATGCTCATGTACATGGACACAT
>MNCI01017986.1:341960-358904 GCA_015680685.1 Gnetum montanum | reverse complement strand
AAAATGAAAAAGTATAACGATGTTGAAAAACAAAAACAAGAAAAGTTAAAGAAATTTGTAAAACAAAAACAAGAAAAGTTAAAGAATGTTGTAAAACAAAAACAAGAAAAGTTAAAGAAATTTGTAAAATAAAAATGTGTAAAACAAAAATGTGTAAAACAAAAACGTGTAAAACAAAAATGTGCAAAAAAAAATGTGTAAAACAAAAACTAAAAAGAACTGAGGGCCTCCAATAGTTAGCATCGGTGGCCATCTCCCCCATGACTAAATTGCAAGGGAGAGATCCAAAATGATGAGCGCCTATTTGAATTTCGTAAAAGTACCCAACTTCTCCCCGCTAATGTCCTCAGATTAAGGGGTGGAAGTTTGCAACGCTCATACTCCAATGTATCTATGCCTCCGTTGTTAACATGAGTTGTTTCCTCAATTCGTTCCGTGCATAGTGGTTTGCTCTTTCTAGTAGCTGTTAACCACGGGGTGTCTACTACTTATGTGGTTGCTACATACAGGCACCTTTGAATTTCTAATTCTTGGGCACACCAATTACATGGAAGAGATGCTGAACATTCTTCCATGTCATCACCCTCTGAGTCACTGTATGTGATGCACAGAACTTTCTTCTTCTCAATCTTTCCATAAATTTTTATCTTAGATATCTGCAAGGAAAGATCGTGGATCCCAAGGTATGCATCTACTGTACTTAGCCATGGCCTTCCCATTATAATTAGGAGCCCCTGTTGTTGCTATTAACATCTATCACCAGGAAGTTAGTTGGGTAAGACCAACCACACACAGTGGTAACAATGTCCTCCACCAATCCCAAGGGAATGGTGATGGACTGGTCTGCCAGCTCTAGTTGGATGTTGCTCTTCTTAAGTTGGGGTAGGTTCTAAGCTTGATACATTTCTCGTGAAATTAAGTTGATCCCGAAACCTGAGTCAAGAAGAGCCTTATGTGGTTTGTTCTCAACGATTTGTAAATAAATTAAGGGACTCCCAGGATCAGATAGTTTCCTAGGAAGGTGGCCTACCTTGATCCAGTCGATTACGATATGCGTTAACATAACCGTATGCGTACATCTCTGTTGTTGGACTGAAGGATGCTCCAAAGTGTTAGATGGTGGAGGAGTGTACCTAGACTCAACCTCTTGTTGTTGTGAGAGCTTTTCTGGGCTTCTGGTTTTGAAGAAAGGTCTTCTCTTTTTACGGTTGTCAGAACCAGCAACGGGTTGAATGTTTACAGCTCTCGTAACATGACGTTGCTATGGTTGAGTGGGGAGTTTCCCTTGCATTGTTGGAGTAGGAGGTGCTATGGGAACTATTGGTGGAAGAGGTGCGGACAGATTAGGAGGATGGTAGGTATGTGGGGTGCCTCTCAGAGGAGAAGGAGTCCTCCTAAAGCACTCTTGAACTTGGCAGTGACCTTGGGGAGTTGTGTGACCCATAGAGTCACTTGGAGAAACCGGCTGCTGAACATAATAGCCATAAGGATCAGGTTTCCAAAAAGGGTATTGATGTTTCGGTGATGGCATCCCCCATGACTATGGATATTGCCACTGTTGATGTTGTCCGATGGGTTGTGGTGGAGTTCCACTTGGATAATACGTTAACGATTGGTGGAACTGTCTTGGGTTACCTTGAGGATAAGGTAACCTTTGGGGTGTCTGCTATTGGTTAAGTCTTGGGTTAAGTGCATACACCCCAAACTCCTGTAGATGTGAGATGCTTGGACACCATCCCTTGGGATGATCATAATGGCAGATCTGACATCCATTGTCATTGTCTGTGTCTGAATCCACAACTTCATCGGAGATAGTAATTTTTCCCTTACCCTTGTTATATGCAGGGCCTGAATTTCTCCACTTTGTCTTACCTTTGCCACTACTTCGTTCCTCCTTAGACTTCTCTACAATTTTCAAGACAGTTTCAAGTCTGGAGTCTAAGGAATCCCACAATTAATCCATCTTAGCCGATACTTCTGTTGTTAGTTCTTAAATCGGCAAGGTTTTTCTATTCACCAACTCTTCGAGTGGTGACTCATCCTCTTCATCGCAAAATTTCACTCCCTTCTTCTGAAGGGAGCGACCACGGTTATATTCTTCCGCACTCTCTCTTTTTCGTAGTTCACCTTCTTCTTTTGCTACTTGTTCCAACAAGCGATGAATTTCATGGGATCTAAGTTTTGATAGTCTCCCTTGGGCATAAGCCCCAAGGGTTCCCCTAGTTTCATACCTTAGCCCATCTACAATGTGGCGGAGTTGATCCCGCTGTGCATAACCATGGCCCAGGCAACGATGTAACAATGCATAGTAGTGGCCCATGGTAGCATCCAAGGGTTCATGAATACCTTCCTTCCATCCTTGGATCTGCTTATGCAAGTTAGACACTCTTGAGTACATCTGATACTTATCGTTGAAGAGTTCTAACATCATACTCCACCTCCTGATCGTTTCCAGTTCTAAGGACCAGTACCAACTCTCTGCTTCCTTAATGAATATCCTAGGAAACAACTTTAGTTTCTGCCACTCATTCTCTATGTTTTGCAAGGTGTAGGCATCATGGAATGCCTGTAAATGATGCTACGGATCAGCGTTGTATCCCCCCTCAAAGCATGGGATATTGTTCATGTCTAAACGCTTGATCCGGCTATCTTTTAAATGCCTTGTTGGTATTCTCACTACCTCCGTTATATCGAGCATACTTTGGGTGGCAAGTAGGGGCTCATCATGATCATCTCTTTCATGACGTCTATGGTGTCTACGTTGTTCCCTACTTTTCCTTTGTTCATGCCCTTGTCCTCTCTCTCGACTCTCTTGTCGAGGTCTCTCATTTTGCCTACCTCTATCCTCACTATTATGCTCATGATGGCTGCGCTCAGATGTGGAAGTAGAGGATGAGTGATGAGATGAAGGAGAAGAAGAAGGAGAAGCATTTCCATGATGATGTTTCCTACCTTCTCTTCTATGGCTTCGGCCCCGATCGTGATGACGATCCGAGTGCCTGTCCTTGTTATGTGTTGTTGTTCCCTCAGTGAACAGTTGGTGTTCACGGGGAACAGAACCAGGGTTTTGTATCATGGAGCGTAGGTTCTAATACCCTACCTCCTCACTATTGTTAGGAGGGGGAACATCTTTTGATGGAGAACCCGTGATAAGTGGTTCACCATCTCCGATTTCACTAAGGATGTGCGGGACCTCCTTGCCCTTCAACAGTGTATGTTGGCTCTCCTACCTTGAGTCCCTCATACGTTGTGCTTCTGTGGGATAATAATCCCTTGAGTCAAAATATGCTATGACGTATTCAGCATAAAGTTGTGTCATGCCAATCTGTGCCAGAGCACGGAGAAGCATGTTGGGGACTGATCGATCTGGAGGTAACACAATGTTACCTTGCAAATCTCTCCATCATAACTATTCATCTTGATGGAGGATAAAGGTAAAGTTTGGATCACCATGCGTAACGCACGTGCTCAAAGTGGTCGTACTGAGGCACTTAACTAGGAGAGAAGGGTTGAAAGAGAAAGTAGTAAATAACAGATAATAAATAACAAATAATAAAATCCTAATTAGCCTATTCCATGCATTGCAAGGTTTATCCAAGAAGCTCGTCTTTATTGTCGTACACAAACTTGTGTTCAGGTACAATGTTTGCTCGAATAAAGATCCGTTTACTTTAGGACTCCTACTGCGGGCACATGGAAAATATTCTATCTCTGGAGTGATCAATCTGCCATAGTTTCCCTACTATCTAGCCTAGGATGATGAAACAAGGGAGAGCCACCTCTTATTTATAGATATGACAATGCACTGCGATATCGCGAGGGAGGATGCAATATCGCATACGCGATATCGCAAGGGATGCGATATCGCGTCCCATCAATTATGTACCTGAGCATACCTTGTGTACAAAAATAAAGATGAAATTTGTGATAAACCTTATAGCATTCAAAATAGATTAAGTAATGTTAATTACTGTTACTTAATGCTTTCCTTAGTTAATTAATGATTCTCTCTCACCCTACAACTCTCCTAAGTAAGCACACACAGTACGATCACTTCGAGCATGCGTGTGACACTTGGTAACCTAGTAACGATTAGCGTTTGGTAATCCCAGTAGTGTTGCACTGGTTTAAGATGTGTATGGCAAGTGAGAATGGATACTTGTGTTAGGATCAGTTAGAGCCTAGTTAATAAGTAGTCAAATTAAATTAGTTACTTAGTTATCTCTCTCCTCCATTATTAGTAGTAGGACATAAAAACACAAAAAAGTATAAAAATCATATGCCTCAAGTTTACTTAACCATACCATTGTGACATACAAGTGAGCTTGGGAAGACAACAATTGATTAACCCATTCTTGTTCCACAAAGGCGCATAAGCACTTAGTCCTTGGAAATTGACCAGATCGTGCATGGACGCTCGTATTCATATGGTTGAGCGTAGGGATACCTCACCGCTCATCAACATTATTCTAACCATGTAGGTTTAGAACCCACCAATGGAAGAGGGTATTGGGAATGTTGCTATCTATTACCACTAAAAGATTTAGTGGTGTGTGTTATGCTTCTCCTAACAACATGGGGGTGAAAGCCCATATTGCCTATGAGAATGCCAAAAAGGCCATGGAGTTACATGCAGAGGCTGCTGGTGCAACCAAAGCAAAATTAAAAGCCACTGGTTAAGGAGATAGTTACTATTGTAGAGTAGCTAGAAAGAAGAGAATTTCCCTTAGGATTGGCTAGGCATACCATGTTGTATAAGGTATGTTTTAGTTACATTTTTGTTATTGACTTTTATTTTGTTTTTTATATTATTTTGTATATTCTTATGTTATGTTGTATGCATATTTATATTACTCTATTAGTTTTAGGAAAAATTGCTCACTTGTTCAACGTTTTGCCTTTACCATTCTTGTAGGTAAAGCTCAAGAACTTGTAGCCCAAGTTGTCATAGAGGTAGAGAGAAAATGACAATAGGAGAAGGCACTGAGGTAACAAGAGGAGGTAGAACCAATGCCTAATAAAGAATTAAAGGCCTTGGATGTCATATTTGAAGACTCAACATTTGATGATGAGCCTCACATTGACATCGTCCATGGTCTTTCAGGTATTTATAAATTTTATTTTGTGTTTCCTCTTATAGTTTTACATTGTAGTTGGTTTTAATTTTAAGTTAATGGTTATACTTTTTGTAGTGGCTAAACCCCTTCCCAAAGCATCAACCTCTATGTTTTGTATGAAACCATAGGCAAAGGTACTTAACAAGATCGAGTTCATGTGTGATATGGTTAAAGACATGATTGACTAGTTGCAACAAATTACTCTCGATATTGGTAAGAACAATAGCATCTTTGCCTATTTTGTTTTGTTGTTTATGTATATATTTTTATTTATTTATTTTTATGGCTTTTTTGAGTTTTATGGTTGCATGGAATTATTTTTTTGAAGGTTTTTTTTGCCATTTTGTTTATGGTATCCAAGGTTGGATGGGATCCGAAACATGACATTAAGCTTGATCAGCTACCTAAGTTTTCGCCTGAACTAGAAAATGTTCCACAAAGGCTATACGAGAATGCCATTGAATATGCTCTCTCATGCACCAAGAATTCATGGGATATCCAATGTTCCAATGAATTCCTTTGGAAGAGAGTTGAAGCATTGGAAAAAGAAACCAAATGACACACTAAGGAGATCCAAGACCTTAGGGATCATAGGACATTTATGGAGGCTCATGTAGCCAAAAAAGACTCCTTGCACACTAAGGAGATACAATAGTCATGCCATCCATGATGAGGTTGCCCTAGCTAGGAGCCTTGTTGAATAGAAGATTCAGATGGACTTGTTGACATGCAAGATTAAAGACTAGTAGGACTACTACGCTTAGGTCCTTGAGTGGGGCAAAACACAAAAGGATCACAAGTGCAAGTACAAGGTTGAGAAAGAAAGTTATGATAAGTGGTTGCAGGAGGAGGCTATAAATAGCTACAAGCTAGAGATGTTCATGCAAGGGACCAATGGAGAGGCCATAAAGTTATTTGAAGGCTCTTTGGTTATGTATGAATGTCCTACCTGTCATATTACTACTACTTCAAGGGAGGCAACCATTGCTACCCTTTTTGCAAGAGTAACCATCATGGATAGATATTGAGAGGATGAACATCATGACTAGTATGAACCTTGGAGTAGAAGATTGGATTAACATTAATGAAGAACAAATTCTTCAGCACTTAGAGGTTGGTTTTTAGAACTTTTCTCTAGAAGACCTCACACCAAAACCTTCACAGGTTTGTGTTTTGTTTTTAAGTTTTTATTTTAATATATTTTAGTTTTATTTATAGTTTATTTTTTGGTTATGTTAATTACTAATTAAGTTCTTGTTTTATGTTTTATTTTTGTTCTATTGTTGTGATGTAGGCACTAGGTGATGGCAACAACCCTAGTGACCATGATGATGATGATGCTCCTCCTCCTCCTCCAGCGGTTTTGCCTTAGTCCTACCATTTTTATCATGTTTTTAACCATTTTTAGTTATGATGTTGATTATTATTATTTTTTATTTGCTATTCATAGCCTTTTGGAACTATGAGATAGTTTGTTTTTATTTATTTTAGTGTTGCATAGTGCAACCATGGCTTTTGAACTTATCTATTTTTATTTCTATCATCACAATTATTAAAATTTTATTCTTGTTTGTCACATAGAGTGACTATGGCTATTAGGCTTGGCTATAATATTTTTAATTTTTTCTATATTTTTTAGCATTTTTAGTTTTATGTATTTCATGTATTCTACATTCCGTTCATATTACAAGGCTATATTGGTTAACAAAAGATTATAAGGAAACAATTGGTAAAGCATAAACCTAAGGCAATCAAGCAAAATAATAGTGAAGAATATGATATAATGGCCATAGAAAAGATAAAGAAGAACAAAGTTGTAGATGCATTGCCAATTTAAGGCCTTGGCAGGCCATCAATTTAAGGCCTTGACGAACCATAGAAAAAATATTATAATTTTTTTGTGTTTCAAAATTTTTATAGGTTTTAAAATGTAAAGCATAAAAGAAAAAGATAAACCATAAATAAGAATAAGTTGTAAACTACACACTAAAATAAGGAAAAATATGGTAAAGAAAAATAATGTGAGTAAATTAAATTTAAACTAGGCTAAGAAAGTAAAAGAAAAAGGTTACATGGTTATTAGCATAGGGGCAAGCAATTAGGAAACGTACATCAATCATGCAACTATTTTCTAATTTTTGAAAGATTAGGAAAGGTGTAGGGTCTTCATTGCACAATCTTGTACTCCTTGTTTCCCTCACTAACTACATTGAATAGGAGCTCTTCCCATGGTACATCCATGGTTTGATTGTTGTTGGTTTTGTCCTCATCTACTCTATTAGGCTTCTTAATGTTGTTCTTAACAATAGGAGTTTCTTTTGCTCTAGTAAAGAGGAGTTCATTTGAAAACTGATCAGAGAGTGGGCTCTCCTCCTCTTTGTTATCCCATCTTCAGCGAGAGAGGTGGTCAATGACCACATTCTTGATTCCCTTTTCGATCTACCATAGTAAGATCAAATTCTTGCAAGATCACAAGCTATCATATAACACAAGGGTTCACTGTTGGCATATTCATAAGGAATCAAATTGCATTGTGGTCTGTATGTACAAATACCTTATAACCTAGTAGAGAATGTCTAAACTTTTCTAGCACATACACCACTGTCATCAATTTTTTCTACATGGTGGTGTAATTCAACTATGCCCCCACAATGCTTCTACTCATGCAGTGGATATAATATGGACATTTCTTATCATCCAGTTGTGTGATCACTGCTCCCAAAGCATAGTTAGATGCATCTGTCATGATATGGAATGGTTTGGACTAATCTGGTGCCCATAGGATTGGTGTTTCTATGAGTTTCTCCTTTAATTGTTGGAATGCATGTTCACATTCCTTGGTCCAAATGAAAGATGCATCCTTCTTTGTAAGTTCTACCAATGGCTTTGCAATCCTAGAGAAATTCTAAATAAATCATCAGTAGTAACCAGTGTGTCCAAGGAATGACCAAACATCTTTAACAATCTCTGGTTTGCGAGTCATTCCTTGGATGATCCTTATCTTTTCTAGGTCTACCTCAATCCGTTTTTGCAAAATTCAATGCCCTAGCACAATGCCTTCTTGGACCATGAGATGGCTCTTTTGCCAATTGAGCTGTAGGTTTGTCTCTACACATCTCTTCAGTACTTGCTCAAGTCAATCCAAGGCTTGCTTGAATGTAACTTCGTAGGTGGAGAAGTCATCCATGAAAACTTCAACACCACTATCAATTTATTATTGAAAGATACTCATGACCAAGCAATGAAATGTTGCAAAGGCATTGCATAGGCCAAATGGCATCTTATAGTATGCAAAAGTTCCCCAGGGACTCGTGAATGTTGTCTTGGCCTGCTCTTTTGGTGCGATTTGGATTTGGTTATAGCCACTCTAACCATCCAAGAAACTATAATAACAATGCCCGGATATGGTATCTAACACTTGATCTACAAATGGCAAAGGAAAATGATCCTTAAATGTTGCCATATTTAACAACCTAAAGTCAATGCAAACCCACCATTTGACATCCTTCTTTGGTACTACTACGAGTGGGCTAACCCACTCACTATCCGCAATTGGATAGATGAAACCTACCTTGAGGAGTTGTTCTATATTCTCCTTGATGATTTGTTTTAATTTGGGATTCAACCACCTTTGCAGCTACCTTCTAGGCTTCATGGTTGGGTTAGTGTAGATGCAATGTTGGCATATCCTTGGATTGATTCTTATTAGCTCTAGATATGACCAAGAAAAGGCTATTGACCATTTATCCATCACTTTCAACAACTTTTCTTTTTGTTCAAGAGCAAGTTTGGCATTAATGATGGCTACTTTACTATTCTTCAAAAATGCATACTCCATACTGGCTAGTAAAGTTTTTAGTTCTAAGGGCTCCTGCTTAAAGTGATCAAGGATCTCCAACTCTCCCCAACAGGTATCATCATCTTCATTAGAGAGTTGGAAATGAACTTGTTCAATTTTGTTCATGTCTTTAACATATGCACATGTTAGAATCTCAATTGGCTCCATGCATATTGTGCTGATATCTAAATTAGATATCAACCATTGGGTTCCCTCCTACTTTGTGGTTACAACATATAGACACCATTGAATATTAATTTCTTGTTCACACTAATTACATGCTTTAATATATGTGCTCTTGATGGACTAAACCTTTTGCATGCAATTGCACCCATTATCACTGTACATAATGCATGGAATACACTTCTTCTCAATTTTTTTAGCTCATTTTCCTTGGATATTTCTAAGGATAGGTTCCTTATTCCCATTCATGCATCGACCATGCTTAACCAAGCCCTTCCCATAATGATGGGAAAGTCACTTTTGCAATTGTCCATCCTGATTACCAAAAAATTAGTAAGATATGAACACCCACAGACTGTGGTTACAATGTCCTCTACTAATCCCAAAGGAACAGTAATCAACTGATATGCTAATTCTAAATGGATGTTACTCTTCTTAAGAGGTGGTAGGTTCTAGGCCTTGTACATATCATGGGAGATGAAGCTAACTCCAAAACCAAAGTCAAGAAGAGCTTTGCATGGCTCTTATCTAGCAATCTATAGATAGATGAATGGACTTCCTAGATCAGATCTTTTTGTAAAAAGGTTATCAACCTTAATCCAATTAGAAATGACATGGGTTAACATTACATTGTGGATCCTAGGTGATGAGTGGCGAGGTACCCCTACACTCAACCATACGAAACGAGCGTCGCATGCGCGATCCGGTCGAACTCCGCAGATGGACTAGTTGTGGCACCTAGATAGTTAGCCTTAGGTCACAGTTCGTTGTCTTCCCATCTAGACTAGTTTTGCATATGTCACGTATGGTTTAGTCTAGATGAGGTGTATGATGTGTTCCTAATTCTATGCTACTCTTGAAGGCAATGGAAAATAATATTAACTAATCTAAGCTAAGAGGAAAAGGGTAAGAAAATCTAATCTAGCCTAAGTGCGACGAGCAACCGATTCCTTGATCAACCGTACACATCTTGGACTTCGTGCATGACTGCCACTGGGACTACCAAGCATAGGCCTAGGTACGCCACTGGGATTACCAAGCGTAGACCCCAAATACGCCACTGGGTTACCAAGCGTAGATCCCCCTAGCTACACCACTAGGCTACCAAGCAGTCACACTTAAATGCTCATAATCAAGTCATGCTCGTTCCGCTTCGAGGAGTTTAAGGGTGAGAAACTAATCGCGATGAGTAACCGATTCCTTAACTAGCCATATACACCCATGAGCGCTCGTAGCCAAGTCGTACTCACACTGCGCTACGAAAGCAATAAATAAAATTAAATAAATAACAAATAAATAAACTAAGTGAATGCTGCAATGATGAAGTAATCTCGATCTTTATTGCCAGTCATGTGCGTGTCCAAGTACGGCACACTCGAATAAAGACACCGTACAATTACATTCACCACACTACGAGCAGACATAGGAAAAATTCTATCTCTGGAGGGATCAACTGCCAGAGCTTCGCTACTCTAAAACTGGGATCTTGAATAAGGGGGAGCTGCCTCTTATTTATAGACATGGTGGCGGACTGCAATATCGCGTATGTGATATCATAGGGAAAGATGCGATATCGTGTACGCGATATCGTGGGGGATGCGATATCGTGTCGGCTGCGATATCACATACGCGATATCGCGGCCTGTGCGGACCGCGCCTCATCATACCCCCACGACTGAATAAAAACTCGTCCTCAAGTTACAAGGAGAACAAGCTTCAGTAATTACATAGTGGATAGGTATGGGATTACATAGTAATTACATAGCTGGGCACTAATGTTGTTGATTTGAGCTTTGGCCATATGGATCTCCTTCTCCAAGATTTGTTTATACATCCCCACCTGATCACGGAAATGCTCCTTCAACTTCTCATGTTGTTTAGCCTCATTCTGCCACGCGCTAATCTCGATGGCTGATTTTTGTCGAATAGCGCGTACCTCCTCCATTGAGAGGGTTCGATTTTCTCTGGCTAAACGGCTCACATCTCGGTTAACTCGAATGAATTGTTCTCGCAACTGATGAAAGTGTTCATCGAGAACATTCTTTTGCTTCTCCACAGAAGTCAACCAAAGGTTATCTACAACCAACTGCTTATTCTCTTCTTGCAAGGCCTTGAGTGCCTTAAGATGCGCATGAGTTTGCGCCTTTGCTATGGAGGCATCCCAAGTGGCCGTCTCCTTTTCTTCTGCCACCTTCTTATTTTCTACAATTAGTTTTGTTAGTTGCTCAGTTTTAAAATTGTCTAGCTGGTCTACGGGAACCAATAGCGAAGGATCCTGCTGTGCTGCTTGTAAGGCTATGAGCTACTCTTGTAATTTCTGCACTTCAGCTTCAGCATGCTCTGCCCTTACTTCGGATAGGACCAGCTTTCCCTTTGTGGAAATGAGGTCTGACTGAATTGCCGTTACATCCTGGGGGATGTCAAACAGGGACGTCAAAACTTGTCCTATTTGAAGCAATCTGTCCAATACATCCTCATGTTCTACAGGATTCATTGAGGTTCCGGCAATAGTTTGAGCATCCTATGCTCCTGAAATATCTGCCAGTGGCACAACAGGTACATTGAAAGATTCTTTGATGTGGTCAGCAACCACTTCAGCAGCTCCCGCGGCATCCTAGTGTTGCATGACCACCACAGTGGCCCCTTCACCAGTCTCTAACTGCACTTGAAAAGATGCCGCGTGTCCAGAGATCTGTTGTGACCATCTACTTTCCCCTCCTCCCGTTTGCATTGACAACTCACCCCATGTGTGATCTACTGAAATTGTAGCCTGGCTGGCATCATCGATGATGCGGAAGAGATTGGCGTCATCACGACTTCCCCAACTAACCGTCTTAGCAATGGCCCTCAGATGGCTCATCAACGATCTATAGTCTTGCAGCGGCGATTGATCCTGGCCTGTGCTGGGTCCTGCTTCTTGTTGTTGGCTAGGGCCTGTGGCTGGAGGTTGACTGGGTCCTGCGAGTTGAGTTGCAGGGGGTCCAGCCATTTCTTCTTCATCTTCTTCATCAGGTCCCAGCTCTTCGCCAGTGCTCTTTCTTGGAGCTGGTGCCTTTAACAATTCAGTGTAAGAAGCATTTTGGGCTTTTCGAAGGACGTCATTTGTATATCCCCGAATGCTAGCCTGACGGCATAGTTTTCTGATAAGGCAGGGAAAAGGGAGTGCCATTTTTCCTATCTTCTGTTCTTCGAATCGCCTTAGGATCTCCGTCAAATATAGATGAGGAAGGTTAGCATTAACCTTTCCCATCAACACTACACATCCTCTTGCCGTGTACATTGATATTCTTTTTAAACCTTTTGTAGGGAAGAGGTGATAGGTTCTGATTTTGAAATAAACTCTCTCTTCTGTTGTCAGCTCACCAAAAGCTTTATCTCTGCCATAAGCCTTTTCTAGCCAATCCTTTCACACATCAGGGTCTGATCGGGTGGATAACCAAGCAACATGGGGGCCTGAATTCGAAAGGTTTAACACTTCCGAAATTGCTTGTGCAGAAAAATCTACTATCACACCACCAATGTTGACTGTGGTGCCTTGCTCCTTATTGTGCCAGAATAGGTACATTTCTCCTAAGTACCAGGCACCTTGTTCAGAGAGGACAGGCCATAAGGGAGACCCTTTTAGGTGATTCCTAATAGCCTCAGGAGTGAACTTTGCAAAAGATTCGAAGTTGAGTTCCACAATCACCAAAGCGGTTGTGGACTTCGTGTGGATAGCCTGAACACATTCCAGGGGCAACATGAGTTGTTGTCCCAGTTCAGGCGCAGCAGCTCCTCCTTCTGCCTGCCCGAATCATCTGGTAGGAGGTTCTTCTTGATGGATGCTGAATGAATGCACCTCCTGTTCATTATGTTATCTGGCAAGGCCTTGCCTTCTACCTCTCCTAGGTTGTTTCGCTCCACCTTGGTTAGGACTCTTCTGCTGTGAACATTTCGGGGCCATCTGCAATCACACGGGCCAACGTTAGTAAGGTTGTTTAAGAAATCAAGTTATACCTTACTACTTGCCTTAAATAAAGATCGTATGTTATTGTGTGATCGTGCTCGAAAATTATGATAATGGGTCCTATGACTTAGGTGGAATTTCAAGTTAAGCTCTCAGTACACCTAAGGTTATATGATTGTTGGCACAATTTTTCTAAGTGTTAGTATTAATTACCCTAATTGATGTCCTTTGGGTGATGAAAAATTTCAAAAAAGTTAGGTACTTTTCGGCAAGTGTCTCTCCCCCACGACTAAATTGAACACTCCGGGTTCAAGCAAGTTCAAACAAAATTAAAATCGAAGTACCAGCACGCGAGATATAGGTGAAAAAGCAAGGGTCACTCAATCGCAAGTCGCAAAGAAAAAATTCAAAAATTCCCCCCGCATAAATGCCAAATGAAGCTAAGTGTTGTGGCAGGGGTTCCTATTTATAGGACAATAGGATACGATATCGCGTACGATACAGCGCGTACGCGATATCACGTGGGATGCGATATCGCGTACGCGATATCTCATCCCCATGAAGGTGAGACACCTGAAAGAGACCAAATTTTTAATGATGTTTCTTAAAATTAATGTGTAAAGTGAGGACATTGACAAGGATTAATATATTCAAGGGTAATTACATGAATTCGAGAGGCACTTTGAATGATAATGATGTGAATTTAACAATTAAAACTTTGGCGGTTATGAAGAAAAGGGAATGTAATGGTACATTGGAACGTTAAAGTTTTAAGGGTTAATAAATGGGAAAGAAAATTATGAAAAACTAAGCTGAGGGTCAGAAATTGTGTGTTCTAGCTAGAGAATTAATGAAGATTACAACAAAATTACACAAGTGGATCCTCCCCAAAGCAGGTTTCAACCTATTATGCCCTTGTGTAATCACACTTAAAGTGTCTGTGGGCGCTAGAAGGGTTAGAGGTAATCTGCACTAACTCCCCAAAACACACGCATGTAAATATCATCGAAATGAGATGAAAATTCTATGTTACACGGGACACGAGCTACAATTACACAAACAGTGAGATGAGATGAAGTGTAGAAAGGGATCGTAGAGATTGGGACATGAGGTATCTAACCTAGGGTATAATGAATCCTGCGTGTAAAGCATGATTAAGGTGTCATTAACCCATCGTTCCAAGATTAGGACCAAGTCCATCCTTCTAAACAATGACATCGCATTGTTTCATTCCATGATGAACAATTATGAGAGTACCATAACAACAAGGTGTACGATCACTTGGCGTTTAGTACAAGGGAGGAGTGATTTTTGTTTTATGGCACTTCCTTTTTCTTTTTCTCTCTCTTTTTTTTTCTTTTTCACTTTACTAAATCCAAAGAAGTCACCAACCTTCGGGCATGGGTGCATGTCTTTCCAGTGGGACCCCCTAGAACAGCTTTTGATGTTCAAGTACCCTTTTGATTACTCTTACTCCCATTTTTCATTAGATCTACAAGGATCTTAATACAACCAAGTTACATGATAACATCCACAGATGTCACCAAAGGGAATCCACAAGTCCCCTTGATGTCACACCCTAACCATTCCCTCTTGGTCCATCCTTCTTCATTCTGGGTACAATGAACACAAAATTAATTTTAAGTTTTGGAAATTTCAAGAATATCATTGTACCCTTGAACAGAACCTCTTTATTTATAGAGTGGATGAGTGGACGTAGTGGGCTCACTGTTTCAAATAATTGATCACTCATGACTTAATAACATAGAACACATCTCAACCAACGATCCACATGAGTGTTTTATTCGTAGACGAGATTACTTACAAAAACTAGAAAAGGACAAACACACAAAAAGATAAAACAAAAAGTTGAAAAATGAAAAACTGAAAAACAAAAAAAAGTTATAAAATTAAAGAAAATTAAAGAAAATTAAAAATATTTATTAATCCTGCTTGTTATTGAAATGGGGGATATCCCCCATAACTAAACGGTTGAGTATGGCAAGGATTAATAAATGGAAAATGAGGATCCTTGCATATTGGAAATATTGAAGCTGGTCCATACTTATCACCTTGGATTTCACACACTTTGTAATAAACACAGTGGGGCACTTCATATGATGTAGTTCCCGGATAACGAGTTGACCCACTATGATGTTTAGGACCGTTAGATGGTATGCAAGGATTGGGATGATGCCTCCCATGGTTGTGTTCATTGGGCCTTGTGGTTGTTGGAGTGTTAGTTGGTGGCCCTGATGAAGTTACATGAGGCATTGGGTTCGAAGGTAAGGGTGCACCACATTGTTGGACTTGTGCTGCATTGGAAGATGCAGTGGCCTCAGAATTATGTTGTCCCTTCCTACGGTCGTGTTTAAAGAAAAGACGCCTTTGATGTTGAGGAGGCTCTTCACTATTGTTAGTAGCAGCAGCACAAGTGTTGTTCATGGATTGTTGTGGTACAAACACCTTAGGAACAGTTGGTGGCATTGTGGAAGGAGGGAAAGGATAAGAATGTTGAAAGTTAGGAGGAATGTAAGGTGCACAAGGTGGTGGGTGTGTTGGAGGTATGGGTTGATAGTGTTGTGGAGAATGGTGTTGGGGTGAGATAAAGTGTGGCGACCCAATTGAAGAAACAGGGTGTTGAACATGATAAGCGTTTGGATTCAGAAAATATGAAGGGTGCCTCCAGTCTAAGGGTGGATTCCCCCATGACTAGGATTGTTGCCACTGTGGTCTGACACAGTATCTTTGTACGAACTCTGGATGTAATGTATTTCCCCAATGCTCCTGTAGATGTAACAGTATGGGGCATTGACCTTTGGGGTGATCGTACATGCATATGTTGCATTCATATGTATGATTGGCAGTTGAGCACTTATTCCCTTCATTCCTTCTTTTCGAGTGTCTATTATTTCGTCCTGTCTCTTGGGTTGTCAAAACTCTATCTCCAATGATGTTGATACATTCTCCACACTTTTGATTCATCCATTCCAACATCTTATTGATCTTTGCCTCAGCTTCTTCTAACAATCGTTGTATTGGCAAAGATGATGTTTCCACCTTGAGATTTGTTGATATCTCCTTGTTATGATCATGGACCTTTGTTGAGTTAAGATTTTGGTCCTGTTTATGTTTTTCAACACTCTCCCATGTAGCTAGTTCTCCTTCTTCTTTTGCTACCCTCTTAATAAGCTCTTGAATTTGATGGGTTCGTAGGTTGTATAGTTGACCTCAGGCATATGTTCCTAAGGTCTCTCTGGTTTCATTACATAGCCCATCAGTGATATGGTACATTAGCCTTTCCTCGGAAAACCCATGGCCTGGACAGTTGTTTAACAGTGAATAATATCTTTCTAAGGCCATGTCCAAGGGTTCATGTTTTTCTTGTTTCCATCCTTGGATTTGTTTCCTCAAAGCTGACACTCTTGCGTAGGTTTGATATTTTTCGTTAAAGACCTCTACCATTGTTGACCAGCATCGTATCGAATTTGGTTTTAACGATTTATACCATACTTTAGCTTGGTCAACGAGTGTCATAGAAAAGAGCTTCAGTTTTTGCCAACTATTATCAACGTTATTCCATGTGCAGGCATCGTAGAAGGCTAGTAAATGTTGATACAGATCTAAGTCATAGCCTCCTGAAAATGTAGGAAAGTTGTTTAAATCGAGCCTAGGTAGTCGGCTCTCTTTACGATGCCTACGTGAGATTCGAACAGACTCTTATATTTGCGTTAAGCTTGTAGTGGCCAATGGGGGTTCATCGTCATTAGATAAGTTAGGCTTCCATGTATTATGATGACGTTGTTTTTGTTCATGCTTATAAGAAACTCCCACTTCAGGTTGTATACTCCAATCTTCAT
>MNCI01017986.1:311810-332957 GCA_015680685.1 Gnetum montanum | reverse complement strand
CCCCCCCCCCCCCCCCCCCCCCAAATTAAAACTTTATAACTTAGCTTGGTTGCTTAGAATTGA
Source organism: Gnetum montanum (assembly GCA_015680685.1). Classification (NCBI taxonomy): domain Eukaryota; kingdom Viridiplantae; phylum Streptophyta; class Gnetopsida; order Gnetales; family Gnetaceae; genus Gnetum; species Gnetum montanum. The sequence continues at coordinate 332,894 of MNCI01017986.1, read as the reverse complement.
ACCCATAACTTAAAGCTTATAAATTAAGAGTTTTACCTTTATCCATATTAATGTAAAAATTATTTCACCATTAACTATAATAACATTATATTAAAGCTTTAGGAATTGAAAATATATTTATATCTATTATAAACCATACATCATGGTATACCTTAATACATTGGGGTAAAGTGCAGGTGGTTAGGATACTCATCTATTGATTAGGAAGTTGTGGGCTTGATTCTTGCTTTTGCTTATAGGTGTAATAGCAATGGAATAATCTTGTGGTAAGACCCTTTTGTTTAGTAGCTTACATCTACCTTACTATATGGGTAGAGGTTATGCTCCGAGTTACCACCCCCAACTTTCCTTGCCTTGCAAAAGGAGGGGAAAAAACATAAGAAAAGGAAAAAAAACACCATTTTTTTTTTTCACAGAGCATAGTGCAAACTACCTTCCACACCAAGAAAACAAAACTAGGTTAGGGCATGGGCTCTTTTAGGGTGAAAAAACAAGGAAAGTGCAAAAAGCAAATAACAGTCAATAATAATCATAATAAAAGTGTAGCGGAGGCCGTGGAGAGTACGAGACATACAAGCAAGACAGAAACGAGGTAACAGAGCAGCAAAAGAGCGGAGAACACACAGAGATTCTGTGAATCAAGGAAGAACCAGAGCAGAAGCAGAGAAGCAGAAGCAAAAGCAGCAAAGCAAAGCGAAAGCAGATTTTAGTGTAATAACAGACATTGTTTCTGAGGCGAATACTGAAATCTTGCTCGACAATGGAGCAACGTTTCGGTGTTGGCGGAGGCGGTGGCGGAGCTTCTGCTGCGGCAGCGGCGATGGAAGCGAAAGTTCGGGCTTTGCCGCGATTGGTGTCGACGGGGCAGTGCTACTTTACTCTGGAGACTCTGCGTGATTTCATGTCGTTCGAGGAATTTCTGGCGCTCGCAAACGCTGCCAATGCCGTCTCCGGCATCCCAAACGCTGCCAATGCGGCGTCTGTGTCTCCCTCTCCGCATCGCCATCCTCATCCTCATCATCATCGTCATCATCATGCTCGTCCTTTGATTAATGCCGTGATTCCTCCGCCTTTCCATCATAGCGGCGGCAACCAGGTTAGACTCCTTTGCGTTTGTGGAAAATAGTCGTTTTCGGATTTTTGTTTGAGGATGATGCCCTAGGATTGGATTCGTTTTTGCTTTAGGTTTTTAGTTTCTAGAAAGTTCGTTCATTTTTCTGTTTGCCTGCGACATGCGCGACCAGATTCGGTGATTTTTTCGAACTTTGTTGTTGTTGCTAGGGTTTCCGGAGGTTTTTCATCACTGCATGCGTTTTTTTTTTGTTTGCGAGGGTTTGTGTAGTATTTATCGATCCTTACTTTCGACAACTTTTTTTTTGTACAAAAATTAATGTTGGTGCTGGCTTCCGAAATGTTTACTCGGGAAGTTGTGAGGTGGATGTTAAGAAATTGGCGATTGCATTGTGGCGAACACAAAATGCCGCCATTGAGGTTGTTTGTCGCCATAAGAGCCCTATGAAAATTTTTCTAGCTTCCGAAATGTTTACTTATGACATTGTGAGGCGGATGGGGTTGTATGAAATTGGTGGTTGCATTGTTGCGAATAGAAAATTTTGCCAGTTAGACCGTTTCTCAACATTAAGTTGTATAAAGTATAAACTTTCTAAGAAATGGAGATGCCCTGCTTTCTGATAAATTTGTCTCTGATAGCTGAGGGTACGGTACATGTTTTATTGTTTTGTACCAGCTGGCTGGTTTCGGGTTTCTTCTCCCTTGCCCATGTTTACGTAAAAACTGCTTTAACGCTCCCTAGTTTCTGTTATATCCAAGGGTATCCTTGTTTATTTACAGTGCTGGACTCTTTCTACAATTCCCCGAATGGTAATTTTTAAAGGGATTTGTCTGTTTAATGGCTCTAGAAGAAACAAAAGTTGTTTCAACGACCCTGTAAATATGATCTTTAACATACAGTATAAGCAACGCTCTGGAATCTAGTCTAAATCCTTGTACTTTTGCAATAAGCATTCCATTGATACTATGCTTAATTGTCTTGCATTTCATGTGAATCTATTGTGTTTAGCACTTAATGCTTCTTTCTATAAAAATTAATATTAGTTGTAATGCTCTACATATTCAATTCGTTGTTTGTATTTTTGTTTTCTTTTGTGATTAATTTATATCATATTTGGTTACATTTCATTGTTATTTTCAGGTTTTGCCACCAATTCTAGGATTGAGTCCAAACATTGGAAAAAGACCGTTCCAAAAACCCCCAGCAATAAATTCAGACAAAAATATTGCAAAAAACTTTAAACATGGCATCAGAAAACCTGGTTGGTGTTCGCTTTGTGAGGTTGATTGTAATACAGTGGAAGTCCTTCACAGACACCACATTGTGGGTAAAAAACACCAAGCAATGTTGAAAAAGTTGAATGAGGAGTTTGCTAATGCCAACAAGGAGGATAAGAAGGGAGCAGCAGACGAAAAGAAAGATTCTGAAAACGATGAACGCGAAAATAAACAAGATGAAGAGAAAGAGAACAATGAAGAAAATAAAAGTAATAAAGAAAAGGATGATGAACAGAAATTAGAATCTCAGGAGCAGAAGTTGCCTGGAGACAAGAAGGAACAAGCTCCAGAGAAAAAACATGCAGAAGGTTGGTGCTCTCTGTGTCAGGTTGACTGTGGTAAAATGGAAAATCTTCACAGGCGTCACGTATTTGGGAAGAAGCACCAGGCGCTTCTTATCGGGAACAATTGGCTAAAGCCAGGATCTGTAACTCGGCAGCAAAATAAAGAGCAGACTAGGAAACGTCAGAGATCTTCTGAAGATGAGCTGAAGCCAGTTAAGCATCAAAAGTTTTCAGAGGGTAAATTAGCTAAGCACGATCAAAAGAATTCAGAAGAAAGAGATCCTGATGAGCCTAAACAGAATGATTTTGCATCTTCTGACAAGGAAGATGATGAACCTGAGTCTGAGAATGAGCCTGAAGAGGAGGAGGAACCGGAAGAGGAGGAGGAGGAGGAGCCGGAAGAGGAGGAAGAGCCAGAAGAGGAGGAAGAGCCAGAAGAGGAAGTTGAGGATGACAACTAAAGATGTAAATGACTTATCTCACGACAGACACCAAGCTTCCCTGGGAGATTGTGAACCGGCATTTTGGTCTAGGTTTTGTTTTGCAGCTATTGATATTTAGGTCTATAAAAAAGTGGGTGGAGCTTATGTGCATCTACAATACATTATTTCACTTGCTGTCTCATTTTTTTGGACTTTGCTTTAATGAACTATCGTTGACATTTTTTATTTTATTTATTCGTCTGTTCAGATCCCCTGTGCACTGGGCAGTAAAATGTTTTTGACCATGGGGAACAAGAAGGATTTTACATGATAAATATACAAACGTCACTGTTACTCTTTGAAATGATATTTTCAATACCTTGCCAAGTTATTTGCATGACATTGATAGTTGGCCAGAGATAACATCCCTTTGTGTACATGAAATGTCAGGATTACAAGGAATTCTCTCTAAATTATTGTTGAAGCATTGGTTGCTTTTTGCAAGTATCATGCTTTCGAAATATTCCAGGATTCACGGACATCTTACTAGTTCAATCATATATTTTGCTGTTCTCATTATAACTTTGCTTCAGGATCCCCTTTTGAATGATGAGTTATTGGTTGAACTAAGAGAAGTGTTAACCTTGGAACTGCATTTTAGTTATCCAAGGAACATTTGCTTTCCTTATGGCCGTATTCATTGCTATATTTAACGCCATTTCAAAATTTTACATATCCAGCATGTATCGATTTATTCAAGTGGTGATAATGATTCCTTGAATTCGGATGCCTACTTCTTTTAATCATAATGCTATACTTTACACAGATTGTGTTCATAAAGTATACGACCAATTTTTTTGGCGTTCGTTGTGTATATGGTAAAATGTTATGGTATTGATGTGCATGTGACGTAACAAGTGGCGGATTTTAAAATGTTAATTAATTCATTCACTTTGCATTGAATTAATATTTTTATTTAAATTAATTTTGTGAAGTTCAGAATGCCGGATTGCTGGCTAAAAATGCCGCAGGTTAGGTTGAAAAAGCCGTTGGGTGTTTATGAGTTAAAATGAGTTTTGGCTTGTTAGAATAAATACGAATTCAAGGTTTTGAAATCTGGTTTTTCAATTGATTTTCCCGAGGAGATCAAACTATAATTTTCAAATTTCAGAAAGCTTTAAGGTAAAACAAACTTCTGCGAATTCGGAACAAAGAAGGAAAAACATTTGACAAAGTTTAAACTTGATACACGTTATGAGCAATATATATTTTTTACTGGAAGATAATTTAAAATAAAAAAGTTTACGAGTATAATGGTGTATTTTCTTTTTAAATGTAAACTAACTTTAATTTAAGTAAAATTGAAAGTCAAGTTTGAATAGATTTCAAAAAAGTTGTTAGAAGAATTAATTTATATGCAATACATCGGTAGTAACCAATAACAAATATAATCAAATGTACAATAATAACGTAGTTTAGCTACTTATTGTATATAATGATGCTATATGATGATTTAGCGTAGTATTATTATTAAATTTTGCAAGTGTATTTGCCTCATTTGCATCAAAGAAAATGTCACATTAGTTTCAATAAATCAAAAATTTAAATCAATTTTTTTTTGTCTTACCATGGATTCTAGGTTGAAATGTACTAAGACTTTAGGTAATGCTATTGAGTGATGTTTTCTATTAAAATTGCTAAAACCTTGATAAAATAATTATCATATTGATATTATTTTTAGATAATCATACGATGTTTGAAGTGGTGGAAATTAGTGGAAATTAAACTTTTAACTGGATTAATGCTATGTTCAATTATTGTTATATTTTATAAATTCTATGAGTGGTACAATCAAACCTACCTCAAAGAAAAGGTCTCATATTGCAACCTCATTCTAACTTGTTGATTTCTTTCAATAGTTGAATCCTCATGGATTAAACATTGGTTATATTTTATAAATTCTAACATGGAAACTACATATGCCTATATGTACCAAAGGACTTGTTTTTTCAAGAGAATAACATTCAAAGTATTTCTATTGGGATTCGAACTAATACCTCTAGGTTTGAGAGAATACTCGAATTGTCAATCTTTTTTGATTGTTTAAGCTTCCCAACCAGATTTTGGGATAATAGCACTTAGGATTCAGTAATGGGATTCAAACCAACACATTTGATGAGAGTGGTTACTCTAGCAGTTATTCTAATTATTAGAGCAGTTACTCTAGCAGTTTATTCTAATTATTAGAGTAGTTACTTTAGCGGTTTATTCTAATTATTAGAGCAGTTACTCTAGCGGTTTATTTTAGCAGTTATTTTAATTATTAGAGTGGTTACTCTAATTATTAGAGTAGTTGCTCCCAAGCCTATAAATACAGTGCCCAGGTGCACAATTGGAAAGAAGTCTTTTAGCAGTCAAGTAGCGAAACTCTTGTAATATGTTTGAAAGTTAGAGTATTTTCTAAGTGCCCGCAGCAGGAGGTCTAAGTGTGGACGGATCTTTATTCAAGCATTGTGTACCTGAGCACACCTTGTGCACGGCAATAAAGATGAGCTCTTCAATTCATCTTTGCAGCACTTGAGATTTGTTTTCTTATGCATTTCTTTTATTTTATTTTCTTATGCATTTATTTTATTTTATTTTATTTTATGCACTTTACATTTATGTTATTAGCGTAGCAATTCATTTTGATCAATTAAGCAAATCGTTAAATTACACAGGCACGACCACTTTGAGCATGCGTGTAACGCTTGGTAACCTAGTAACGATTAGCGTTTGGTAATCCCAATAGTGTTGCACTGATTCAGGATGTGTACAGCAAGTGGGAACAGATGCTGGTGTTAGGATTAGTTAGAACTTAGTTAATGAGTAGTTAAGTTAAATTAATCACTTAGTTACCTCTCTCCTTCCCTACTAGTGTAGGACATAAAAACATAAAAGCTATAAAAATCATATGCCTCAAGCTTACTTAACCATACAATCATGACATACAGGTAAGCTTGGGAAGACAACGATCAACCAACCCGTCCTTGTTCCACAAGGGCGCATAAGAACTTAGTCCTTGGAATTCGACCAGATCGTGCGTGAAATGCTCATATTCGTCTGGTTGAGCGTAGGGGTACCTTGCCGCTCATCATTGGCACCGTTGCTGGGGACTTAGTTGTTTGTGCGCTAACTAGAACATAGGAAATCATTCACATCGTTGGAACGAACCCTTAGGATTAATTGAGAAAATAATAAACAAGAATACATTGCACACTGAACAAACAAGTATGTCTCCTTCTTCATATGAAAGCGCCTCACCACCTAGGTCTGAAATAGGAAACAATCGGTGGCATAATACACATGATGTTGATCCGCCAGTCCCTCAACAAGTTCGAGTGGTATTCATCCCAATGAGAATGTACCAGACTTCACCTTTATCCTCCATCAAGACAAACAACTGCGTCGGCAAGACTTAGAAGGTAACATAGTGTTACCTCTCAATCGTTCAGTCCCAAGCATGCTTCTTCATGCTCTCACACGAATTGGCATGCCGTACTTACACTCAAAATACATTGTGCAAGACCATGACTCGAGAGAATACCATCCCACATAGGCACAATGTCAAAGGGACTTGCAACAAGAGAGACATCATAAGTCTTTGAAGAGTAAGTGGTCTTAGGATGTCCCACATGTTTTAAGTGAAAATGAGGGTGGTAAACCTACCTCAGGTAGTCGCCCACATAACGATGTTCCTCCCCTTGACTTTGGCCAAGGGGTTGTGTGTTAGAACCTTCATTCCACTATTCATAACCTAGGTTCTGATACCCATGGGCAAAAAGGGTCTAAAAAAGGAACACAAACTTATGATAAAGGTGGACATTTTGATTACAATTGTGATCGAGGCTAAGATTGTTGAAGAGAAAGTAGCAGACATTGTCATGGTGATCGTTCTCCTTTTTCTTTACCTTCATCATCTCCTTCACCCTCTCCTTCAATATTTGGACATGGTCATAAAGAAAAAGACCATGGGGATAAAGGTAGGCAAAGTGGAAGTCATAGACGAAATAGCCAGGAAAGGGGACGAGGGCATTCTAGAGAGTCACAACATAGAACAAGGAAGAGTAGGAAACAACGTAGGCATCATAGACGCCATGGACGAGACGATCACGATGAACCCCTACTTGCTACTCGAAGTATGTTAGACATAACTAAGGTTGTTAGAATTCCACAAGGCATCAGAAAGATAGTAGGATCAAGAGATTAGATATGAACAACATCCCACGATTTAAAGGGGGATACAATGTTGATCTTTAGAATAATTTACAAGCATTCCATGATGCATGTGCCTTACAGAACATAGAGAATGAATGGCAAAAACTTAAGTTGTTCCCACAGACATTAGTTAAAGAAGCAGAAAGCTGGTATTAGTCTTTAGAATTGGAATCCATTCATAGAAGTGGAAAGCAGAGTACTATGTTAGAACTATTTAATGACAAGTACCAAATGTACTCCTGAGTGTCTAACTTGTGAAAGCAAATACAAGGCTAGAAACAAGGAGGACATGAACCCTTAGATGCTGCCATGGGCCAATACTATGCACTGTTACATTGTTGTCCTGGCCATAGTTATTTGCAAAGGGATCAACTGTGCCATCTCGTAGATGAGCTTAGGCATGAAATGAGAAGAACCCTTGGGACTTATGCCCAAGGGAGACTATTCGAGCTTAGGTCCCATCAAATTCAAAGACTATTAGAGCAAGTTGCTAAGGAAGAAGATGAGCTATGGAAGAGAGAAAGTGCGAAAGGTATAACCGAGATCCTTCCCTTTAGAAGAGGGGAGTAAGATTTTGTGAGGATGAAGAAGAGTCACCACTTGAAGAGGTAGTGAATAGGAAAACTTTGCCTATTGAAAAGATGACATTAGAAGTTTTGACAAAGATAGACCAAATATGGGATTTCCTAGACAATATATTTCAAACTATTCTTAAAATAGTAGAGAGTTTAGAGAGCAAGGTAGTGAGAAAAGAAAAAAGAAAGAGGTTGAACATGCACGTAGCAAGGGTAAGGGCAAAGTTGCCATCATTGAAGAGGTTGTGGATTCGAAAATAGACAATGATAGTGGATGTGAGATATGTCAATATGACCATCCTAAGGGATGTTGCCCTGTAATCTCACATCTGCAGAAGTCTGGGGTGTATGCACTTGACCCATGATTAAACAAAAGGCAAATAACCCAAAGGTTACCTTATCCTCAAGGTAACCCAAGGCAGTTTCACCAACCCTTAACATATTATCCCAGTGGAACTCCACCACAACCGATTGAGCAATATCAATAGTGGCAGCATCCACAATCATGGGGAATGCCATCACTAAGGCAATAGTATCCTTCCTAGCAACCTGAACCGTATGGATATTACATGTAGTAGCCAATCTCCCCATGTGACTCTACTGGTCATGTCACTCCTCAACCTCACTACCAAGCCCACGAGTATTATGGGACTTCTTCTTCTAGAGATGATATTCCACAAGCATATCATCCTTCTCATCCGGCTGCATCTCTTCTACCAATAGCTCCACTACCACCTGCTCCAGTGATGCAAGGTGAAATCCCTACCCAGCTGCAACAACGTAATGCCACAAGGGCTATTAACTCTCAACCTACTGTTGGTTCTAACAACCACATGAAGAAAATATCTTTCTTTAGAACCAACAATCCAACCAAGCCCTTGCAATCACAAGCGGCTAATTCCTTAGACGCCTTAGTATTAATCAAAACTTCGAAGCCCCCTTCAACCCAATCACCACACTCAATGCATATGGTCATGCTAACACATTTCATCATCGATTGGATAAAAGCTAACCACCTTCCTAGGAAATTCTCTGGTCCTAGGAGTCCTTTGATATACTTACAAATCATTATAAATGTGTTGTGCAAGGCTCTTTTGGATTTAGGTTCTGGTGTCAACTTGATTTCTTAAGAAATGTACAAGGCTTGAAACCTGCCTCCATGGAAAAAGAGTAACATCCGTCTAGTGTTGGCTAACCAGTCCATTACTATCCCATTGGATCTGGTGGAAGACATTGTTACCACTGTTTGTGGGTGGTCGTACCCAACTGACTTCCTAGTGATTTAGGTAAACAATGGTAAGGGGGACTTTCCAATCATAATGGGAAGAGCATGGCTAAGCACCATTGATGCACGCTTAGGAATCTGCGATCTTTCCCTAGAAATATCAAAGGAAAATACATTCAGAAAGATCGAGAAGAAGAAATTTCCGTGCATTACACACAGTGACACAAGGTGTAATTGCATGTAGAGGTTATGGTTTGTGCAAAGTTTAGCATTGCCTGCATGCAATTAGTGTGCATAAGTGATTAACATACAAAGATGCTTGTATGCAGCAGCCACACAACAGGAAGTCACCCAGTGATTGACAGCTAATCAAGAAAGCAGTTCACTCATATGCATGAACCAACTAAGGGTTTGACTTGCACTCACATTGATGGCATAGATGCATTAGAGCAAGTCCACCGCCAACTTCCAAGTCTTAACCTTGAAAATGTCAACTTGGGGAAGTTGGAAAGCCCTGAGAAATTTAAGTAGGAGCCCCTTGACCTGAAACCATTTCCCACTGGTATAGAATACATGTTCCTTAAAAATGGAAAATCGGTAATTTTCAATGCTAAACTTGCTCCTCAATAGAAAGAAGAATTGCTGAAGGTAATAAATAAATGGTTGGATGCCTTCACTTGGTCATATCCCGAATTAACTAGAATAGATCCTAGGATATGCCAACATAGAATTTACATTGACCCCTCCATGAAGTCTTAAAGACAACCACAAAGGCGATTGAACCCTAAGCTGAAGCAAATAGTTAAGGAAGAAATCGAAGATCTTATCAACGCTAGGTTCATATACCCCATTGCTGATAGCAAATGGGTTAGCCCCTTAGTTATTGTGCCTAAAAAGGAAGGCAAATGGAGGGTGTGCATAGATTTCAGGCTACTAAATATAACAACATTCAAAGATCACTTTCCATTACCATTTGTTGACCAAGTCTTAGACACCATCGCAAGGCATTGCTATTATAGTTTTTTGGATGGATATAGCAGATATAACCAAATACAAATAGCCCCAGAAGACCAAGCCAAGACTACGTTCACCAGTGCTTGGGGAACGTTCGCATACAAATAGATGTAGTTTGGCTTGTGTCATGCCCCTACAACATTTCAACGACTAGTTCTACGCATATTCCAATAGTAGATAGGGAATGGCGTGGAGGTCTTTATGGACGACTTCCCCACTTATAGAGCAAACTTTGATCAAGCTTTGTATTGGTTGGAGCAAGTGTTAAAAAGATGTGTAGAAACCAATTTGTGGCTCAACTGGTAGAAAAGCCATTTGATGGTCCAAGAAGGTGTAGTACTAGGGCACAAAATCTCATACATAGGGATAGAGGTAGACCCTGAGAATGTTATCCAAGAAATTACCCGTCAACTAGAAACTCTTAAAGATATTCAATCATTCCTTGGACATACTAGCTACTATAGGAGATTTATTGAGAACTTTTCACAGGTTGCCAAACCATTGGTGGAATTAAAGAAAAAGGACATACCTTTCGAGTGGACTAGGGATGCAAATTAGCTTTTCAAACTCTGAAATAAAAGCTAGTAGAAACACCCATTCTACAAGCTCCTGACCAGTCCAAACCATTTCAAATCATGATTAACATGTCCAACTATGCCTTAGGAGCCGTACTTACATAGTTAGATGACCAGAAGCATCCTTATTACATCCACTGTGCAAGTAGAAGTATCACTGGTGCACAACTTAACTACACTATCATAGAGAAAGAATTAATGGTTGTAGTGTTTGTAGTAGAAAAGTTTAGACTCTATGTATTAGGATATAAAGTATACATACATACAAATCATAGTGCAATAAGGTTCCTCATGAATAAGCCAATGGTAAGCCCTCATATCATACGATGGCTTATAATCTTACAAGAGTTCGATCTTACGATGATCAATCGTAAAGTTACCGAGAACATAGTTGTTGATCATTTATCTCGATTGCAATGGGACAAAAAAAAGACAAGTATTCAATTTCTGATTATTTTTCTGATGAATTCCTCTTTGCTGGTGTAGTGAATAATCAATCACCCACGGAGACAAACTAGTACAGTAGCATTCTTACCTATCTCCTTACCCAACAAATATCACAAGAGTTAAACATTAAGAAGAAACAACAGTTTCTTCACCAAGCCAAGTACTTTATGGAAATAAATGGGCAACTTTACAAAGTGTGTCCCGATGGCTTGATTCGATGGTGTGTTCCCGATATAGATCAACTGCGAGTTCTCCAAGGCACTCATGAGGGTCCTTGTTGGGGTCATTACACTAGGAGATGAATGGCCATCAAGATCTTGCTTGCAAGATATTATTGGCCTACATTGTTTTGGGACGTCCATCGTTTCGTCCAATCTTGTAAGCGTTGTCAATGAGATGGGGGAATGACTGCTAGAATGGAGGATCCGCAACAATGGATTCAACTGTTAGAACCCTTCAACATTTGGGGAATTGATTTTATGTGGCTAATTACACCAATGTCCAATGGAAAATCTTATATTATTGTTGTTGTTGATTACCTAACAAAATGGGTTTAAGAAGCCACTGTTAAAGATTTTATGTCATCTACAACTACATGATTTGTTTAAAAACAAATCATAAATAAGTTTGGTGTGCCGTGTGCACTTATTTCAAACAATGGTACACACTTCACAAGTTCAACTTTTCAAAGATTAATGCAACGCTTAGGGTTTGAGCATAAATTGACTACACCATACCACCCCCAAGCAAACAGTCAAGCAAAAGTCACCAACAGGGAGATTACGAAGATATTGACAAGAACCATTAGCAAGTTTAGGCAAAATTGGAGCACTAAATTGAATGATGCTCTTTGGGCATACCACTCCACATGGAAACTCCCTACAAGCTACGCTCCCTATGAGTTAGTGTACGGTAAATTACCAATGCTTCCCATTCAAACTGAGCTCCGTACACTATCCATGGCATGTGACCTCAACCTTGACCTTGTTCTAGAACAGAAACAATGGTTAGTAACCCTTAACTTGCTAGATGAAAACCGATTAGCTACCCTATCATCTAACAAATTGCACAAGGCCTTCAATAAACAATGTCATGACCTAAGAATTAGGAAAGTTAGATATCAGCCAGGAGATAAGATTCTCTACTGGAATCCCACACATGTGCCACAATGTACTAAATTTCAAACACTATGGAAAGGACCTTATATAATTTATGAAACTTTTCCTTCAGGGGCCATGACAATATACAAACCTGAGAGCTAAAATAAGAAGTTTTTGGTCAATGTGCAACAAGCCAAACCTTTCCAGGAGCTTAGGATAGCCAGTACATATGCTACCTCTCTTGATTGACAACCCCGCTCACTATTTCAGATCTCCTCCTTCCAACTTAGTTGTGGGAGAGATGGCCACCTATGCTAATTGTTCTAGGCCCTTAGTTCTTTTTGAATTTTTGTTTTACACATTTTTTATTTTTACACATTCTTTCAACTTTTCTTATTTTTGTTTTACATCATCGTTCATGTTTTTATTGTTTCTTTGTTTGCTTGATTTACTTTTATTCATCATCTAATAAGTGCTCATGATGGTGGATTGAATTATATCATATTGATTGCTAATGTTTGGTTTTTACCTTTGAATTATGATGCTGATATTAAGGGATGGTTCTTTTGGTAAAATAGGCAATGAGTCCACGCCGTCCACTCATCCATGCAACTCTATGGTCTCCTTTGGCTTGGAATTATATAGTCCCCTTTTTCTAAGTAAACTTGTTAATGAATTGGTAGCTGGGTATTTTTCAAACTAAGGAAAGACTCAAACAATCAAAAGGGTGTGACTTTAAGGGGATTCGATGCATTTGTGCTGGCCATTCTCTTAGGTGCTTGGATGCTTTTTCTTGGGTTTTCTGCCATTCTAACATTGTTCAAAAATCAGGAAGCTAAGTGAATAAAAATAAGTCTTTGCATGGTGTGGTTCTCACGTAAAAAAAGAAGAAGAAGAAAAAGTGAGAATTAAAAGCACACCCCTTAGACATAATAAAGCAATATGGGCTATAAGCACTGGTTANTCAAGAGGATGGATTGACCAAGTGTATTGATGCAAGGTCACTGAATGTGGTTGGTTTGAGTCTAGATTTGGGATGAGTTCTACTTAGTTATCTTAACCATGAAATACACAAGGGGCTTTACACAACCTTGTTCTTGGGATTCCATTCCATTCTCTCCTCTCCATCTTTCTTCCCATTTTCCACCTCATTGCCAGTTTTATCATTAGTCTGTTTTGGGTTGATGCATTGTTTTTCTTTGGTGAATTCTTGTGGGTAAGTTTTTAACTCTTACTTCGAAATGACATTCCTAGAGCCTACAGACTCTTTGGTTTGTGGGTTTGTTAGGGAATAAAGGGCATGAGCCTACTTTGGGGAGGACCCACTGGCATTTCTTTTTGGTGCAGTTGTTAACTTCTTTCCCTTAAACATTTCCTGCAATTAATTATTTCTTGTTTCATCCCCATCCATGACATCCATGTTATTGGCATTGCCATTGATATTCTTCATCTTTCTTATTTCTCATGTTTTTCCATGTTATAGCTACCAGAGGTTCGCTCTTAGTCATGGGGGTCCTGGCACAAATTTTTCAATTTTTTTTCATTTTCCTATTTGCCTAACCCCTACACCTTAGGTAGTCACCTGTGATAAATCTCTGAACCAGTTTTTTCCATAACCACAACTCAGCCAATGCGCTTCATATCAAGGTAAGGTATCAATTGCATTGTGGTTTATCTATCCTTGCTCATTTGTGACTATGTTGTGTGTGCAAATGACGATCATACAAACAATGGACTGGGCTTGAAGGAAACACTCAAGATGGACCAGAATTGGAGCATTTACAAAAGGAGCAAGTTTGGTTGCATGGTTATGGATAAACAATGGAAGGTGCAATCTCTGCATTGGCAGCAACACACTCCATCTTCTTTCTCTCTCTCTTTTTCTCTTCAAGCTGCCAAATAAAGGCTTAGATGTCATTTATGTACAAGTGTTCACCACAATGGTCATGAACACTAATGTTGTAATATGCTTATTGATTCATTCACTAGGCACGTTGAGTTTGTCATCCCATTCCACCATCAGTTGTCAATTAGTCAATAATCCCATACCTTTCCAATATTTTGTAAGGAACTTGAGGACGAGTTTTCATTCATTTGTGGGGGTATGATGAGAGTGGTTACTCTAGTAGTTATTCTAATTATTAGAGCAGTTACTCTAGCAGTTTATTCTAATTATTAGAGCAGTTACTCTAGTGGTCTATTTTAGCAGTTATTCTAATTATTAGAGCAGTTACTTTAATTATTAGAGTAGTTGCTCCCAAGCTTAAAAATATAGTGCTCAGGCGCACAATTGGAAAGAAGTCTTTTAGCAGTCAAGTAGCGAAACTCTTGTAGTCTGTTTAAAAGTTAGATTATTTTCCAAGTGCTCGCAGCAGAAGATCTAAGCGTGGACAAATCTTTATTTGACCATTGTGTACTTGAGCACACCTTGTGTACGGCAATAAAGACGAGCTCTTCGATTCATCCTTGCAGCATTTGAGATTTGTTTCTTATGCATTTCTTTTCTTTTATTTTCTTATGCATTTATTTTATTTTATGCACTTTACAATTATGTTATTAGCGTAGCAATTCATTTTGATCAATTAAGCAAATTGTTAAATTACACAAGCACGACCACTTCGAGCATGTGTGTAACGCTTAGAAACCCAGTAAGGATTAGTGTTTGGTAATCTCAATAGTGTTGCACTGGTTTAGGATGTGTACGGCAAGTGGGAATGAATGCTAGTGTTAGGATTAGTTAGAACTTAGTTAATGAGTAGTTAAGTTAAATTAGTCACTTAGTTACCTCTCTCCTTCCCTAATAGTGTAGGACATAAAAACATAAAAGCTATAAAAATCATATGTCTCAAGCTTACTTAACCATACAATTGTGACATACAAGTAAGCTTGGGAAGACAACGATCAACCAACCCATCATTGTTCCAAAAGGGCACATAAGCACTTAGTCCTTGGAATTCGACCAGATCATGTGTGAAACGCTCATATTCGTATGGTTGAGCGTAGGAGCACCTTGCCGCTCATCAGCCTCCAATGTTTGAGAGAATACTAGGTGATGAGTGGCAAGGTACCCCTACACTCAAACATACAAATACGAGTGTTACACGTGCGATTCGGTTGAACTCCACAGATAGACTAGTTGTGGTATCTAGAAAGTTAGCCTTAGGTCGTAATTCGCTATCTTCCCACTGGACTAGTATTAGCTTTTTCACGTATATGATGTGGTCCTATGCTAATGCTACTCCTAGGTATGATGGTAAATAAGATTAACTAAGCTAAGAGAGAAAGGGTGAGAGAGAATCTAGCTAGCCTAAGTGCAATGAGCATCTCTTCCTTGATTATCCGTACACATCTTGGACTTTGTTCACGACTACCACTAGGATTACCAACTGCGAAATCCTAGGTATGCTACTGGGATACCAAGTAGTCACACTTAAATGCTCATAATCAAGTCATACTCATTCCGCATTTAACAGGAGTTGAAGGGTGAGAGATATTAACTAAGAAAGCAGTAAATAACAATTAAATAATTAATTAATTGAACTAAGTGAATGCTGCAATGATGAAGTAATCTTGATCTTTATTGTTGGTCATGTGCGTGTCCAAGTACATCACACTTGAATAAAGGATGTCGTACAATTACAATCACCACACTACGGGCATACACAAGGAGAAAAGGGTTGAGAGAAATCTAAACTTAAAAACTTATAATAAAATCTAAGATCTAATGCCTAATGCCCAAAACCAAGTGTGCTACCTTTTATTTAAAGGCTCACACCGGAATCGCAATATCGCGGCCCAGATAACTGGGCTCCAATAATTGGGCCTGATAGACCATTTATCTTGTATTAGGGCTTCGATAACAGGGCTCTGATAACAAGGCTCTAATAACTGGGCTTGACAGACCATGACTCATCACTAGGCTTACCAAATTTTTCTAATTGTTTAAACCTCTCAACTTGATGGATTAAACATTGATTATATTTTATATATTCTAACATGGAAACTATGTGTGTGGTTATGTGTACTAAAGGATTCTTTTCTTTTCTTTTTTGGAAAGAATAGTTGACCCCATTTTGTTTAGATAAGGCTAGGATGATGATGATGAATAGCATTTAGGGTATTGATACTAGGATTTAAACAAATACCTCCAGGTTTTAAGAGAATACTTAATTGTGTCATGTATACTTGAAACATGCCTCCAAGGTATACTTAATTGTGTCATGCTTAATGGGATTTGAACTACTACCTTTGAGGTGTAAAGCATTAAGCCAACTAGTTGAGTTATACAGCTTGTGTTTGTCCAAAGATTACCTTGATGGAGATGTCGCAAATGAAGTGTAAGCTATTGAAAGAGTTGAAGGACTTAAACACAAAAGTAGTGATGTCTAAAGTAATAAGGAATTGATCTTTGGATAGCCAATAGAAAAAAAATCAAAATATAGCTAGTATTGCAAAAATCAAAAATAACGTTAATATTGCAAATTGTTGTCGAAGTTAGATTAGTAATATTTTTATAACTATGATTTTGGCAACAAGTGAAACATAGGTACACCCCAAGATTTGTAGAAGTTTATAACTCAATGCTACCTAGTAGAATCAACCTTGTCATCTATGGTTATGAGGCCAAGACCCATATCACTAAGCTAACACCTCATTATTAGTAATATTGTTATAACTATGATATTCTCTCTATGATAGTGCATAAGGCATAGGCATAGGCATATTTCTCTTTGTAACCTTCTTTGACATAATATACTAGAGGACTTTAGAACATGAAGATGTTGTTTAGCTTTGTAATCTCTAGGGTATACAAGTATAAACTAATCCCACGTTAAATTTTTTAAATTATTCAGGAATTGTATGTTTACTTGAGAAAATAATCTGTGGGGTATACAAATATAAACTATGTAAACATTAATTTTTTTAAATTATTCATGAATTGTCTATTTAGTGAATGTTTCTTCAGTGTTCAATTTCCTAGCATCTAAGGAATTGAGTAAGAGTCAGAGCTTGAACATGGGTTTCCAAAGTAGCCATGGAGAGGTCGATGTGCAGTGTGAGAGATGTCTCAGGGCGGTGGTTCTCCTAGGCTCTTCCCATGGTTCAAGGGCCATGGAACACTTTGAGATGCCTTTGGGTGGCTCTGAAGTGTTAGAAAATCCATCCCAACTTGGTGGTACCAAGTCAGTAGTAGGACATCCTCCAGTTGCAACTCTCTCTAAGTTCTCTTCATACTACCCTTGGAGAACTACATGGCCTTGATTCTATGGTGGCTGTAGATATGTAGGTAGCTAGGATTGGATAGTTCTGGTGCAGTGCCAAGCCACACCTTGTACCAGATCGTGAGGGTTTTGGGGGTGAGATGTCATCCCTTGTAGATGCATTGTTTCCCCTTCCACCGATGTTGTCTACAAGGTTGCTTGTTTACAAGGTCCTTGTTTGGAGTTAGTTGTTTTCATTAAGATGCATTCCCATACATATATTAAGAGCTATGTTTTTGCTTGCACTCTCTCTTGGGTTGCTTACTTGTTAGAGGAGTATTCCCTAGGTCTTCTGCCCTTGATCCATTGGATCTTAATGAATTCCTTGGGGTGTTGGACAACGTTAGGGCAACGTTGTTACATGCAGTGTCACTTTTTGGATCGGATGAAGACCAACTCTGCGAAGCCATTGTTTGATTTGGAGACAATTTTTGAAATTAGTAAACTAAGAACCAATTAGAAATTTCCATATCGTAGTTTTGAAATTAGCAAAACTAAGAACCAAATTAGAAATTTCTATATCGTAGTTTTGAAATTAGCATAACCAACAGAACGCAAAAACCAAATTAGATTTTTCTCTTTCATAAACAAAGAATAAAAAAATTTTCAATATAGATGCTGTTGATTGGTGGATAGACAGAAGAAACTTGAAACACTATCGTATTTAGTCACACTACCGTATTGTGATGTTGGACTCTCCCTGATGACCATTGGGAGGACCATTGAGTGGCAATTCACCTAGTTTCCTTTGTTGCGCACGGGGTTGCATTACGGTCTCCAGGTCGCAAGCTCTGCGTGGGTTGCTGCGCTGTGCTACAGCTCCTCAAGTTTGGCTTGGTTGTCTATTGCGTTTGGCTCTTCGACTTTTGATCTCAGTTTTCTACTGCGATTTTTTTGCTACCGTGGTGCCCTAGGATTTTGGCTCCTTGGGCCCCTGCTGCGCTGCGCTCTGCTGGCTGTGGCTCTTCCTCCTACTCGTGGCCACCTCCGATTTGATGGGATTTGTTGATTTTGTGAGGTTGCACACGAGTTCAGAACCCTAAATAGACCTGGTTCATACAAATCAACAAAATTATTCAAGATATTCAGTTGTGGATGAAAATAGGCACACTGGTGGTGAGGGTTTTCCTATAGTCAGGGTTGCAGAACGGCGCTGGGAAAGTGCGCAGCCCAGGGGTGGGCAAGTCGCAATGATGGATTCATCAAGTTCTGCTTTTCCTCAGGGAAGTTCATCTCCCTCACCTCAAATTGATTTTCTTTTACCGGATGATATATTTGAAGTAGTTTCTCAAGATTTCGCATCTCGTTTTATTTTTTTTCAAATTGTGGGATTTTTACCAAGGTCCCTAGGTTTAAACACTCAAGTCCATAGCCTCCTTCAGCCACATGGCATTCAAGTTTCTCATGCTCGATACTACGCTCGTCGTTTCATTTTGGTAGAATTATCTGATGCCTCTCAGGTCGAAAAGGCTCTCTCTCAACAAATTTTTCCAACAAGGAACACAACCCTAATCGCACGCACCTGGAGTTTTGACTTTAATGTCAACGACCTAGCTTTTAATATAATTTCTTGTTACGTGGAACTGCCCAATCTTCCACTTATTTTCTCATCTGTTGAAAGGGACATTGTGAGCACCTTGGACCCTATTATTTCCGATCATTGTACGGCGATCAATGGAACTCAAATTCACAATTATTGTATTGAACTAGATATAGCTCTTCGAAAGACCTCATTAACCCTCGCTACTGCTGGAAAACTCTTCACCCAAAAAGTGGACTATTTTTACCTTCCAAACTCGTGTAGCTATTGTCATAGGGCCGAGCATCATATCTTGACATGTCCTATCCTAGCCAGGAAGAAACAACCTGTAGCATCTCAAAAGACTCGTTCCCCAGTCCCACCATTACGCCCACCCTCAGTACCCTTTAAATTCGGATCTCCTCCCCCAAAAACTCCTTAATCCTCCTCTTAGTCTAGCCCCTCCAAGCTACAGAAACAATAGTTAGGTTCTCACACCTCCACCCATGTCATCCCTTTAAACATTGTCAAGGACTCAGTCTTAGAGGATGAGTTTGTGGTGAGCAGTGGCAGGAAACAAGCCAAAGCTTCCTCTGGTTCTACTCCTCCCTCCTGCTCCTCTTCCCTACACACTTCCATGGCCCTTGTCCCCACCAACAACTCCTTTTCCCTCTTGTCAGGAACAAAGGAAACCGATACTTTGACTTTTGAACCTTCCGTTGACCTCCCATCCAAACTACCCCTCGTTTCCCCATGAATCTCCTTTCTTGGAACATTTGAGGCCTTATTGGTAGGCTTCGACGGAAGCGAGCAGGCAACTTTATATCTAGTCTTAATATGACCTTTAATTTCATTCTCCTTCAAGAAATTAAGATCTCAGCCGACCTTTTATCCTATTCCACCCATTGGTTTCTTCCTCACTCCTCAATCCTAGCAACGTCCCATGCGAGTGGGAAAGGAGGCACGACCATTCTCCTCTCACCCTACTAGAAAACTAAAATCCTTCAGAGAGGTTTTGATTCTGGGCATAGAGTTTCCTAGGCCATCTTCTCATCCCTGCATGGCCCTTTTGGCATTTTCTTGATTTATGCCCCAAATGACTCCACAAAACGGGCTCTCCTTTGGCAAGAACTTGCAACTTCTCTTCCCCCAATGCCTTGGATTTTCGAGGGAGATTTTAATATGGTTGAATTCCCTCATGATAAGCTCAGAGGGGTGTTTCTTCAACTGCCCAATCTTGAGTATCATACTTGGTCAGCCTTTAAGAAAAGATTTTACCTCTTAGATGGGGCGGACAACTCCACATGCGTTCCCCTCCATAGATTTACTTAGAGTAATCTCCGTCTTGGGCAGGCTCGCATCTTTAGTAGGTTAGATAGGTTCTATTTCTCCACCCTTTCCTTTTGGCAAGCCTTCTCTGCCACTACGGTTCATCACCATGCCACCGTATCCGACCATATTCCTATCTCCATATCTATCAAGTTTCACGGTAGCCTTGACTGACAAAAATTCCATCTTTTCTGACTACACAATAACTGTTTTTCTTCCCCAACTAGCCAACTTCTTCTATCCAACATTTGGAATGCTGAACCTAGGCCCCTAAATCAGGTGGGTTGGATTAATTGGTGGCATCGTGCTTCATGTCGAGTGCGACACTTTGCTTGTTCGTATGGTAAAATGGTGGCTACTCGAGCCAAACATGAATACAACAAAATTCACCTCACTATTGAACATCTCACTAATAAACTAGCTCAAGATCCCTTCAATATTTTAGTTCACAAGGAGCTAGCTAGAGCATGCGTTGCCTTCCAACATTGGAAGTGTACTGAGCACAAAGTGCCTTAACTAAAAGTCGGCTCACTTGGTTAAATATTCAAGATGAACATTGTAAGGAATTTTTTAAATATCTCAATACTACTTCCCCTTGGCATGCTATTGACAAAATCTCATGTGATGGTACCACCATTACTGACCACAATAGTATCCTCTCTTTTCTTAAGAACCACTACGAAACCCTTTTTGCAACTACCCCAATGGACATCTCTTCATTCAAGGT